>SKCR01049576.1:0-65858 GCA_019454045.1 Zanthoxylum bungeanum | reverse complement strand
TGACTTTGGCCAACAAACCAATGCCAATCTTGGATCTTGAGAGAAAACCACTTAATGGAAGGAATTCACTTAATATTTGTTTGAGGGTCTTTCGCGTAAATTGGCAACCAATTTATTATCTTTGATTAGGTCTCATCATACACCCTTAAGCATGCATTCTAAAAGCATAATAAGGCGCGAAATAAATAATAATGATATGCGGATGGATATTTAACAAATTTTCATAGAACAAATCTCTCTATTTCCTCTCCTCGGCTAGCACTATTCTAACTTCTACCCAATTACATAATACATTAAAGAAACCTTATGTACATTGAGGGGAATTGGTGAGAAGAGAAGTACAAAGAGTCAAGAGATAAAAGGCTGGACACGCAGGTCCAATTTAATAAATTTTAAATTTATTACAACAATTTCCAAAATTGCCCTCACCCTTCTAATATCCATCTGATATACATTATTCATACAATACATCCATGTATTCACACAAAGCATGTTATTCAATCAATCTAATCCAATTAATTAATCTTTGAATTAATGACCATCCAATGTTCAAACAACGATTTGATTTGCGCGAGTCCAACTCGTTTAAGAATAAGTACTCAAAGTGCGTATTCTTGAATTATATCGAACTATAATATTAAATCCAATTTAATTCGTATTCAATACTAATTCTAATTTAATTCCAAATTAAATAATTACACTAATATTTGTGCCTTTTAGACATAGATTCTAAATCCAATCTATATGGGTCTCAAAGGCCCAATTGACATCCAATGTCAATTTAATTAAAGTCCAATGGGCTTTTAATTAATTTTTTAAGGCATGGACTTTGGCAACCAAAGTCCAATAAAGAATCACCATTTGCCATAAAATTAATTTTGGCCCATTAGGCCCAATTAATCTATTTGGACTTTATGGAATGGTTTTAGGCCCAATTTGAATCCAATCCAATTGTCCTAAACCAACTTGGCCCAACCAAGCCCATTAAGCCCAAATACAACAATATTAGCCCAATTCAAAATTAAAGGCTAATTTATTTACTTACAATATTCCAAATATCACAATTATTTTAATTAAAGTGTATTAGCCATAATTAATTAGTTAAACCAATATTTCCAAAACACCAATTAAACTAATTAATCATGCTTTAACATATTCAATTCATGTCCAACAATTGGAGCAAAATCAATCTCCAACATGCTTCCTCAAGTCACGGCAATCATGAATTTTTTTATATCCAATTTTGATTTCAATCCAATTAAATCACAAATCAATATACTCATGCATTTAAACACATCCAATGGTCTAAAAATCAAAATCACCATGAGTATCTAGGGTTCTAAGTTTCGGCCATGCTAACCAAATTGGGGAAAATTAATCTAATCAATTTTTCTCAAAATTAATCATGTATAACTCTAAGTTATCATAATCTAAGCATAACCAAACAATCAATTTGGACAAAACAAGCTCCAAGCAAAACTACCCAAATTAAAGTATATAAACCCTAAAATATTTCATGGTTAAAATTGGCTCATGATATCATTGTTAGGTTCCTAGAACATGCCAATGATCTAATAAGATATGAAATTGTGTGAATAACCAAAGTAAGTTTGCGGAAAAATACTTACAATGATCGGTTTAATGGATGTAGAGATAACAAAAAATTTTCCTTTGAGAGTGAGATAATGATTCGGCAATCACAAAGAGAGGGATAGAGTGTTACTTGTGTAACTTGTTTTGATTTTCTAAAAATCATTTCCATATACCAAATCTCAAGAGTCAGTAAAAGTCATTCAAAATGACATAATGTGTAAAACAAGTTAACATCAAAATCTTCACTAACTTCCATCACCTAAAAGTAAGTAAAGTTGACTAGTGATGTGACTAGGGGGCCCCATTTTAAATTCAAAATTCGAGTGGGCCCGCTAAACATATTTCGGGCTCGAGTTCGTTAATTCTGAATTAATGAATTTACCGTTGCGACATAATTAAATCTAATTTAATTAAATAATTATGCCTAGCAAAATTACTATTAAAGTCGTTTACGAATTAATTCTAAGTTAATTCATTCGCACGAATTAAAATGCAATTTTAATTCCGCTTTGAAATCTAATTTCATTTAATATATCGGATATATTATTTAATCGATTAATTCCAAAATAATCGTTCTCTCTCTACTATTCTAATTTTATCCCAGATAAATTCTTGCTGTAATTAATCCTAGATTAATTTTCTCTCTCACACAATTAATCCCAGATTAATTCTGCTCGAGTCAAACGTCATCGGTGAATCTTCGGGAAGCGACCCATTAGATCCCTGGATATGTTGGCAGTAAATCTGATCGTCGGACTATCCGAACACGTGCGTACCGGTACCACGTTCTTATCGATTTACAAGACATGGTTGGCTTCTAGCAAAGCACCGTGCCTACCCAATTCTCCAGAAATATTTTTTAAGGAATACATAATCTATATCAGGCGTAGTATACTAAGTATTGCGTATTGCGATCCAGTATCGGATGTCACATGCTAGGCCTGGGGCTGGAATTGTTTCTGCCCCGTACGAAGCATATATCGGATCACTAGAACTAGTCTCTTTAATCGGATAATCGTGACCTTGTCATATTATCCCGATAGTTGCAACATAATAGAGTACCAGTTCTATATCCCTGCGTGATCATCATCTCCATATGACTGAAGTGACACTTCAATCTTGACATCACACCCAATACACTACGATTCTCAATAAACTCAGAAGAGGCGTACACAAAACCTGTTAAAGCCCCGGATGACCAAAACAAAAACGTACTAGTGATGCAAGTCTCAGCGATGCAAGTCTCAGGTTAAGACCAAATACACCTACCCTGATTCGGATTCCCATAGACACATAGTCATACTACCAATGAGATTCCGAGGGGTCTATCCAGAGCAAAGCTGTTTCCGTACCATCGGTAAATAGAACCTCCTATTACACTTGCATGAGTATCCAATACCCAAATATATGAGAACTATGTCGTTACGCTTCCATAATGCGCACAAGTGTAATACTAGCCTATTCCAAATTATTGATGTCCAGTCTTGATAATACTACGACTAGGGATATTTAATGATTAAACCTTTAGTGGATTGATATTGTCTCATATCTTATAATCTGTAACTAATCATAAAGACTTTTATCATTTATATATTCAAGTAATCTAATTACAAAATGATAAAATGGTAATTTCCTTTGTCACATAATTAATTTGTACAAAAACCACAATGTCTTTTACAAATAGTGATGTTATGGTCACAATTGTCCAACAGTTAAATCCTACTAAGTGTGCATTTGGTGTTGCTTCAGGGAAATTCTTGGGATACGTAGTCACTCGACGAGGAATTGAAGCGAATCCAGACTAGATCAAGTTAATCCTCGAAATCCCCTTACCTTCCAGCCCAAAGGATGTCATGCGACTATCGTGGAGGATAGCAGCACTGAATAGGTTCATCTCCAAGTCCACGGACAAGAGGTTTATGTTCCTCAGCCTTAAAAAAGGCCAATAACTTCGAGTGGACTCCCGCTTGTGAAGAAGTTTTGGAAGGACTCAAGCGATATCTTACCACCCCATCTTTGTCGTCAAAGCCACTCGACAACGAGAGACTATTTATCTACCTGGGGGTTTCAGAACACGCGGTTAGTGCAGTCTTAATCAGAGAAGAGGCGAAAGCATAACTCCCAGTCTACTACATAAGTAAAGCACTGCTGGGAGCAGAATCACGCTACCCACTAATGGAGAAGTTGGTATTCGCTTTGATAATGGCTGCAAGAAAGCTTAGGCCCTACTTTCAGGGACATCCAATCACGATGTACACTACATATCCTTTGAGAAGCATACTCCATAAACCAGAATTATCGGGGAGATTGATGAAGTGGGCGATTGAACTCGGGGAACACGACATTACATACCTGTCCAGAACCGCTATAAAATCTCAAGCCTTAGCAGACTTTGTAGCCGACTTCACTCCCAGCCTACTTGCTGCAGCTCAAATAGAAGTCTACTATGTCCATCCGACCATTCCATGGAAACTTACAGTCGACGGATCCAGTAATAAAAAGGGTTGTGGCCTCGAAATAATGATTACCACTCCGAAAGGCAATGTTTTACAACAAGCAATCAAGTGTAGTTTCAGAGTCACCAACAACGAAATAGAATATGAGGCGCTGATAGCAGGGTTATCCTTAGCTAAAGAACTCGGAGCTACAAAGATAAAAGTAAAGTCTGATTCGTAACTGATTGTCAACTAGATCCAGGTGTCGTATCATACATGAGGTCCACAGATGGTATCCTACTTACAAAAGGTGAAAGATATTCAATCGACGTTTGAGGAACTTACTATAACCCAAGTCCCAATGAGTGAGAACTCCCAAGCAGATGCTCTGGCCACCCTTGGATCAATGATGGAGGGAAACAAAACACGTTCGATACCGGTAGTGTACCTGAACTGGCCAGCAATTTGGAAAGAAGAAAGAGTGGTTGCCTCAGTCAATTCAGTCGACACTTAGATGGCACCTATTGTCAAATATCTGCAAGAATGAGTGCTTCCAGACGACAAAATCCAAGCCAGAAAAGTCCAGAGACAGTTAGAAAGGTTCACCATATTCGACGGTCAGTTACTAAAAAGATCATTTTCAGGACCCTACCTGAAGTGCCTCACACACGACGAAGCACATCATGTGTTGGCAGAGCTATATGAGGGGGAATGTGAGAATCACTCCGGAGGGAGGAGCTTGGCACTTTGAGCCCATTCGACAGGCTACTACTGGCCTACGATGAAGTGGGGAATGGACATCGTTGGGAAACTCTCAGCTGCCCTAGGCCAGCGGGTCTACATGTTTGTGCTGATGGATTACTACTCGAAGTGGATCGAAGCAGAATCATTCGCCAGGATACGCGACAAATAGGCACAAACATTCGTCTGGAAAAATATCATTTGTTGGTTCGGCATAGCCAGAGAAATCGTAACTGACAATGGTTCACAGTTCATTAGCCATCATTTTCAGGATTTCTGTAAGAATTGGGGCATAAAGTTAAGCTTCTCAACTCCACGTTTCCCACAAGATAATGGCCAAGCTGAATCGTCTAACAAGACGATATTGAACACATTGAAGAAAAGATTAGAGAAGGCTAAGGGTACTTTGGGCGGACGAACTCCCAGGTGTGATGTGGTCTTACAAAACAACGGTCCAGTCATCAATAGGTGAAACCCCATTCTCACTGGCTTTTGGTACGGAGCAGTGATACCAACCAAATAGACCATCCCATCCCCACGCTACCAGTGGCTCGATGATGAGTCAAATCGACAACTAATGAATTACAGTCTCGATACAATTGATGAAGTCAGAGACCGAGCTTCCATTCGACTAGCAGTTCATTAACAGAAGATGGCCAGATACTTTAACAAAAATGTTCGGAGTAAAACTTTCAAGGAAGGAGATTGGGTTTTACGCAGAGTTTTTCAGAACACAAAGGAAGTTGGAAATGGTAAACTAGGATCGAACTGGGAGGGTCCGTACCTCGTCACCAAAATCGTTGGAAGAGGAGCCTACAAGCTACAAACCGTGGATGGGACTCTCATTCGCAACAGTTGGAACACCGTTCCTCTCAAACGATTCTACTGGTAATACATGTAATATTTAGTTATCTTTCGAAGTATGCACGCAATACTTAGTTGTCATTAAATTCTTAGTTGTCTTTCGAAGTATCAGAATAAAGAGATTAGTTGTTTGCAAAAAATGAGACGATAGATTGGAATAAAATTCATTCATTTGAAATTCCTTTTCATTCGACAAAATAGCTTGCTTTGTACAAAACTAAAAAAAAAAAACTTAGTTACATTAGATTAGCTATGTTCTTAAACTTCTGGAGCACTGGCTGGTTGATCTTCAGCAGCCACAGAAATACTGGTAGAAGCATCTTCTTCTTGGACTTCAGGCTCGACCCTCGCATCAGTCTCGACCCCATCCGGTCCAAAGTCCTCTCCTTCCTTCATCGTCCCTCGGTCTCTCCTATTTCAAACTCAGGAACTGCTACCAATTCAGCCTCACATTTCCTTGACACGACTTCTTCACCTTTTTCTTTTTCACCACCCTCAGTCGACGAGGAAAGCCCGACTATATGTCTTTCATACTCCCAAATCCACTTCTCAGGCTTCCAATCAACATGCTTCCCAGCAAGAAATTCTTTCATCAAATCATATATATCCTTCAACATGGATTCGATGGATACTCTCTCCAATTGTTCAAGTAGCTATTCATTTTCTTTTTTGACATTGTCAAAACCCTGCTTGTAAGTTTTGATTGTTGCTTCGGACGTCTCTTTCTCGACCTTAAGTGTGGCCTTTGTTTATTTCAATTCCTTCTCCAGTCACTTCTCTATTTTCTCAGATGCAACAAACCCAGAATTCAGCTCTGACGCTTCCTTCCTCATTGCCGACATGACCTTCTCCAAATCCCTAATTCTCTTTTGACTCGACTCGACATATTTTTGCATATATAGGCTGCACTCTAGTGCCTGGAAAAAAATTTATGGTTAGAAATCATTCGACCAGAAAATTAGGAAATTTAAAAGAAATCTTAAGTGTACATACTTGATAGTTCAAAGTCGTCGCTTTCTTCATTGCTTCAACCGGGCCTATCCTAGTCAACCTTTCTTTATCCTCCTCTAGAAGAAGCCCTTTCACAAATGTGTTCAAACTTGAGGGGTCTGAGATTGCAGTCGACCCTTGAGGAATCCTTATTATGACGTTGTCAGTCTCTTCTTCCACCTCAATTGTGGCTTTCCTTTTCTTCCCAGATGACATCATCTCAGTCGACTTCCCCTTCTCCACAACAGCTTCACTCGATACGACATCTTTGGGTCGAAGACCCTCTACCTTCTCAGCCTCAGGCTCCTTCATCTTCAACTTCATGCCCTTCCTACGACTCTTCATTTCATTGAGTGATGACACTACGAATGGCCCAGACATTATTTCCTCTGCGCACAATATTTCTTCAAATGTTAAAGACTTGATAAATGTCGACTCGCCGTATAGCTCTCGACACGACCAATTACAGTATATCGCGGCCAACACGTGTTTACAAAGAGCTAAAAGTGTACCTTCTCGTTGATGGATTTCCCTCCATAATAGACTAGCTCTCAACCTTTTCTCTACCAATATATCTCTCTAGTCTCTTTCTTTGGCAGACAGAGCTAATATTGCAGTGTTAGAAATGGTTCAACTTGATGTTGTATCGAACGACCTATTTCTCAAAGGATCTGCAAAAATAAACATAAGGTCAGTCTAATTAATAAGTATGTTCGAAGAATACTCATATTAAAGAAAAATACTCACTCGACAAGCACCAATATTCTGGGATTCGACCAGCTCCAGCCGACCCAAAAATACCCTCACCCATCATAAAGAAGTAATCAGACTGCTAGTTTCCCCTATCATTCGTTGGAAGTCCAGTGACTAAATGTTTCTTCCTCTGGCGAAGAAACAAGGTATATCATCCTTTCTCAGTCAAATGCTCTTTTAATTAGTATGTGGCCATAACATCTTTCACCTAAAAAAACACTCCCAATTCGAAGGCCATGCATTCAATCGATAGTAGAATCCTCCAAGTATTTGGCATCAATTGAGAATGAGCAATTTGAAAGTGGACTAAGACCTCCCAAACTAATCTTGGAATGGGGAACCTCAATCCATCCGCAAAGGGCCGCTCGTAGAACCCAATCCATCCTAGGACTTTATAGTCTATTCTCTCACTCGATAAAGGTAATCTCACTTCTATCGAGCCTGGAAACCTATATTTGAACCTGATTTCCATCAGATTTCTTTCTATCACACGACTAGCTGGGTTCTTCGTTAGCAGATTTGTTGGTTCACTTGTGCTAGGTACTTCACTCGACTCTGCAATGGCTGGTAAAGTCCTAAGTGGTATGGCTTCAGTGGGGACTTCCTGGGATAACTCGGCTACAGTAATTAACCCAGCCTCGATTAGATCCTGATACGACCAATCTCTATATACTTCTTCCTCATGTGTCTCACTCGAAGATGATTCGACAAATTTATCTATCTTATCTCCTAGGCTGCCTAAAGAATCTTCACTCGACATCTTCCAAACAGCTAGCATACAAACACTATAATCCTTAAAAATCTACTCCCTAAAGATCAAAACCCTCAAACACAAATTCGAAAATAAGTCTATAGTTCGAAAGATCAAACAGCCTATTTGCCTAAGAACAGCTTGAATCTACACTATGAATGTTTAAAGATTAATGAAGAACAAGAGATGGGTTTTTGAAGAATACCTTGAAGGCTTGAGAGCTCTCTCAACTTGATCTTGGAAGAGAAATTTTGAGAATGAGGCAAATGAACCTTCGAACCTCTCTTATACACCCTTCCATTTTGGCGCCTCAAATTCCTGCCAAAAACTCCTCGAAACTTACGCTAGGGTTTGTATCAAATGGCTGGAAAGAAATCTAGAAGAATCCTATTGTCGAATAAGAAACGACATAAAATGTTTGGCAAGGAAAACAAAGTCACTCGACATAACATACTTGAAAGTCTTGGTTTAAAAGAACATCCTCATTACACGACATTGTCGAGTGAAATTACACCTGAACCTCCATCTGGTTCAGTCGACCGGGGACATCCCCCATGGACTCATGAGGAGTCAATTGAATATATGGATTTCCCTCAGTCCATACGACATGTCGAGTGAGATTACTCATGAACCTTCATCTGGTTCAGTCGACATGAGACATTCTCCATAGGCTCATGTGGAGTCAATTTAAGATATGAATTTCCCTCAGTCCATACGACATGTCGAGTCAAATGAAGACATGGACATCTCTCAGTCCATACGACATGTCGAGTGAGATTACTCATGAACCTTCATCAGGTTCAGTCGACAGGGGACATTCCCCATAGGCTCATGTGAAGTCAATTGAAGATATGGATTTCCCTCAGTCCATACGACATGTCAAGTCAAATGAAGACATGGACATCTCTCAGTCCATATGACATGTCAAGTGAGATTACTCCAGAACTTTCATCTGGTTCAGTCGACAGGGGACATTCTCCATAGGCTCATGTGGAGTCAAATGAAGACATGGACTTCCCTCAGTCCATACGACATTGTCGAGTGAATTAACTCCTGAACCTCCATCTGGTTCAGTCGACCGGGGACATCCCCCCGTGGACTCATGTCAAGTCAATTGAAGACATGAACCTCCCACGGTTCATACGGCAATGTCAAATAAAATTACTCTTAAGCCTTCATCTAGTTCAGTCGACCGGGGACATCCCCCATGGACTCATGTCGAATCAATTGTAGACATGAACCTCCCACGGTTCATACGACATTGTCGAATGAAATTACTCATGAGCCTTCATCTGGTTCAGTCGACCAGAGACATCCTCCATGGACTCATGTCGAATCAATTATATACATGAACCTCCCACGGTTCATACGACATTGTCGAATGAAATTACTCATGAGCCTTCATCTGGTTCAGTCGATCGGGGACATCCCCCATGGACTCATGTCGAGTCAATTGTAGACATGAACCTCCCACGGTTCACACGATATTGTCGAATGAAATAACTCATGAACCGTCATCTGGATCAGTCGATTAGGGACATCCCCCAAGAACTCAAGTCGAGTCAATTGTAGAGATGAACCTCTCATGGTTCATACGATATTGTCGAATGAAATAACTCATAAACCTTCATCTGGATCAGTCGATTGGGGACATCCCCATGGACTCATGTCGAGTCAATTGTAGACATGAACCTCCCACAGTTCATACGACATTGTCGAATGAAATAACTCATAAACCTTCATCTGGATCAGTCGACTGAGGACATCCCCAATGCACTCATGTCGAGTCAATTGTAGACATGAACATCCCACGGTTCATACGACATTGTCGAATGAAATAACTCATGAACCTTCATCAGGTTCAGTCGATTGGGGACATCCACTATAGAATCATGTCGAGTCATATGGAGACATGCACTCTTCTCAGTCTGTACGACTTGTCGTGTCAAATGAGTGCATGGACTTTCCTCAGTCCATACGACATGACGTGTCATATAGACTCTTAAGTCTTCATCTAGTTCAGTCGACTGGGGACACCCCCTGGGGACTCATGTCCAGTCAAACGAGGTCATGGACTTCCTTCACTCCATACGACGTGTCGAGACAAATAATTACCATTCCTCCATCGATCCATACGACTATGTCGATTGAGGTCACCTCCTGAACCACTATATGTATCAATCAACCAAGAACACCCAATGAAAGAATTAGAACGAGACAATTGAAGTCGGACTCCCCCAGTCCGTACGACGGAGCATCACGTTGATTAAACTTTAAGCCTCTAAGATCAGCAAAATGACTACCCATATCCTGACTCATTCGACATGCACGAAGGTACTCTCTAAGTCTGGGGCTTCCAGATTTAGAGAGTATGGGACAAATTGTACGGGCCAAAATTGGACACAAGGGTAAAACCGATATTTCACTTCTAGGCCAACCACGAGACCAGAGATCCAAGGCCCACTATCAAAATCCAGCCCAAAACCCACCACCACTGACTTATCAGCTCAGGGTCACCGTTAAAGCCATCAGTTACAGGACATAAACACCTTCATCAAACCATCAGTTACCAGACATAAAACCCACCATTAAGTCATTAGTTACAGTGACCCCAACGGGTAGAAGATAGACCCCACATCAGGGGGCCTATAAAAGAGAAGAGTGATGGCATAGATTTGACAGATTCTTCTCAGCTCTACAACATATCACCCGAGAAATAACAATACCCAGCCCTCACGGCAAACAAACGAAGATAGAGGTAACTTCAGGCCTTATTCTCCCTACTTCAGTTTATCCATACTACTGACTTGGGCGTCGGAGAGCCTATGGCTTCCACCACACCCGTGGGCAGTACTCCCCACTCATACTACCCTTGTTTTACAGGTTCGCTAGTGCCCTTAAAATTCAGAATCTCGATTGTGGGTCTCAGGTGAAAACCCGCATCCACAACAGGTAAATAAATCTACCTTGTCAATGTCTCTCAAGAAACCCTATTTGGATAATCTAGTCATTTATTGTTGTTCAATATGGCCAAGTATAGCATTCCATATATTGACATCATTATCACAATTGATAGACGATGTAATTAAGGAAAAACTAGTCTTTTGGTTAAAAGTATAAAATATTTAATACGATAAAACCATCTAGAAAATAACGGAAAAAAATGTGTTGTTTCTAAAAATAAAAAATATCAACACCTTATTGATAAAAGTTTAGTTTTAAAACAAAATTTAGTTAAACCAAGACAGAAACTAAAATTTCGACGAATCGATGGATATACAAAATATCATGTAAGAGTAAAGTTTTTCTACCATGGATGATCAATCTTGCAAGTACCCACTCATTCAACTTCAACTCGTGAGTTGTTTCCAACATATATCCACTTTACCATGTGAAATTCGTCAAAATTCTATGATGTTATCTCTATCATTCACTAAATGTTTTGTGGCGCCTAAGTCTTCTTAGACTTAGTAACGTCACGCGTAAAATGAATTTTCTTCCCATAGTTATAGCATTTAACTTCTTTCATGTTTTTCCTCTTGGGAGAATATAATTTTTTCACGTGTTGATAGAACTTCTATTTCTTTCATGACTTGGAAAAATCTTGTTCCTTCTCTGACTGTGACCTTATAGGCATTGTATTTTTGTATGACCCGATGATGAGTCTCCCAATAGGGACATCACATGAAGGTTTAGAAAGGTTTTAAAGTCTAAATGCTGGTGAAAGAACTATCAACATCCGGACGAATATAAACCATCACATACGGCCAGACATCACCATCAAATCTGACCAGACATAACCTAAGTCAGGCCAGATATGTGTTGTGTTTCCTTTTTAGCCAACTTCCACAAACCCATATTTTTTCCTTCTTAACCAGTTTCCCTAATTATATTATTTCTTTATTACCATCTTCCATAATTATTATTTCCTTATTAAATTTTGGAGACATCTGATTGATCATTTACCAAAAATTTGAGAAATACACACGCCCAATAGAAAAATAGAAGTTGTAAAATTCTGTAAATCTTTCTCCAGTAGATAAACCCAACAATCAACCGAAACTCTCAGACATGTTCCCGGAGCCGACTTACACCTAAGATAAGAACTGATGGCCCTTAAACTTTAATTATGTATCTATTGTTTTGACACAGTATCTCCGACCTGATGTCTTGTGTGTCCGGCAGGACATACATCTGTCATAAATTAATTCTAGCCGTAAATAAGGCTACATTCGATTGTATGCTTTCTTGTGGCATATCAGATGGAAACTCATACATAAATTTCATAGCCGAATCCGAATGGACGGTAGTACGATTTGTAGTTGAGACACAACTCCACGTACCATAGAAAGAATAGCCATTTTAATTCCTTTTATTTACATATGTTTGTGTTTATATTGTTGTCTTCATATTACTTGGCATGATTTTTTTTTTTTTTTATCTATTATTCACTTTATTTGGTTGCTTCTCTTCCTGTTATTTATCTTTTTATTATTATTGCATGTGTTTAACGATTTTGGATTACCATGGGCATCCGACCTGATTTACAGTAAATCTGGTCGGATATACATATTGAACTATATATCCGGACGGCCATGCTTACGTCCAACCAGCTTTAATTAATTTCGTATTGATTTATTTGCCTTCAATTACTATTTTTATTTTAATGTTTGTGTTCGTATGTGCTTTGAATTATTTTGTGTGATGTTTGCATTATAAAGCATGGTGATACTTCTCTACGAACCTTGATATTATATTAAAATTAGTAATGGATCATTCTGAACCCAAACAGATTTAAGGTCGACTTTTTGAGGGGTGTAGTGCGGCCTTAAATCATTCCAAGTGTCTAATACTGAGTGACGACTTCTTTATTCTCCTATTAGCTCCCAGTGGACTAATTTGTACTCTCTACGAACTTCAAGATCAACAGTGTCGTGGTCGTCAACGTCATAGGCATAACGGTGAACCCGCTTAGCTTCTACAAATGGCGACTCCGCTGGGGATAGAGAATCGTCCTAAAAAAAATATCTTTTAGTATCCATGGCAAGATTGAAGTTAACCATGTTTTCATCTTTTGCATACCCTATTTAACCATGATGGTGATGCCAATCGAGAGATCACTTTCACATAAGGTGGTGGATTGGTATGTGATGATAACCATCACTTTTTAGTATGAAGCATTGGAACATGGATCTTAGAGCAATTGTACATGTTTTGGGACCTTACGGTCGCTAAGGAAGCACGTGAGAAAGTAGAAAACGCAGAGGATGCCAATATAGTGATTTCCCGATAGTTAGGCATCGCGACACCAATTCCTGCGCCCCGACGCTGCGACAGAAGCCCAGAATCTTAATTAAGTCGTATTTTACATGCACAAGGACTTCAGGACTTCCCTATAAATATAGAAGCTCGTCCAAAACCCTAAAGATGAGACTAATACGCAACTCAAGAGTTTAAAATATATATTTTAGAGAGATCCAAATAGGAAGATTGAAGAGCGACAAGAGGAGACGAAGACGGTGACGTCCGAAGACGAAGAGATTCAATTCAGGCTTTATCATCTAGTTTCTTTCTCAAAATTCTAATGATTTCTAATATGTTCATGATATTATTTTCATTGTTTCTATTTTTAGTCATGAACAAACTCTATTGTTTTAGAGGATGATGTAACCTATGCTTGAACCTATGTATTGATTGTCAATTGATTGTTATAAAGTTTTAATTCACTTTATTTATTTTCTTTTATGTTTAATGATTCTAGTTTGTTGGCCACAAATTTAGACGATGTATGTTTAGAATCTATCACTCGGGAGATGAGATTTTGAATAGGATCTAGAGAATATAACTTTGGAGATTTGTAGAGTTCGGGAGAATCTATAATCCCTTTGAAGTCGTAACAAAGAATCACATAGCGTAATGAATTGTTAATTACTAGATTTTTATAGGGATATCGAAGTCTATAATTGATAACATATTCACTTGACACTCGGAAGAGAGAGTTAGAATAACTTAGGATTCTTGGCTTATAAACTACTAAATTGAATAAGAATTGGTTGACATAACAAATACATAGGGGATAATTAGGTGAAATCAGACTCTAAAATCTCTCATATCCTGGTATATCTTTATCAAATATTTTGTTTCTTAATTATTTAGTTTTTAATCTAAATTTAGTTACTTTCTAAATAAAGTTAGGTTTACTAATTATAATATTTAATGTGAGTTGAATACAATCCATGTGGGTTCGACACTCTTTCACTTATCTTTACTAAAACTTGACAACGTACACTTACGGTACGATATAAAGTATCACAATAGAAAGATATAAATTAGTCAAGGACATTTTGTGTGATTAACTTTTAAATGATTCATTAAGCATTAACTTGCACTAAAAACAAACACTTTGAAGATATAAAGTATCACAATAGGAAGATATAATTTCGATCTTATTTTATGGATTTGAAAAAAACTCATTCCAAATTAAATACCAATTATAAATTATGATGATTTTTCGTTATAAATCTGGATGAATTCAAGAAAATTTAGACGAAGAATTAATATTCAAAAATTATTTTAAATTTTATATCAAATAGTTTGGATTTTTTTAATTTTATTATTATTATTATTATTATTATTTGTGATGGTTATACATAGCCGAATGTATAACTCACGATTCAATCCAAAAGCAAGGATATTTAATGATATTAGCCTTTCGTTTATCACGTGCGATGCACGCTAGAACGAGATTGAAATGCGTTTGCTTCCCAACTGTCAAATTTTTTACATCGATGAAACCATCTACTGTTGAACTAAATCTCGATTTGCAGCAAAATTAGGATTTGCTTCTCTCGGCTGCTTTCTAATCAACTGTCTAAGGTATGAAGATCTTTCAATTACCTTATTTTTTTTTTATTTATATTTCATTATTTGATTCCAATCAATGATCTAGATATTAGATTCACTTATAAATGTTTGTAACTAAATTAAGAACTTATAATGCAAAATAAATAATACGAATTTATCGAATCAAAGTATTGTTTAAACTTGAAATTAACGTTTGGGTTTTTTCCAGGTGTTTTTAATTGAAGAGGGTTTTGCAATCTGCACTATATTTAAGCAAAAATGGTAAGATATTCGAGGCATGGTTTAGGTGTTTTTGCCTGGATATGTTGGTGAAATTGATGGTTTAATTTATCAGAATTACCTCATTGGAGCTTTCAAACCGCCATGCAATATTTCAATAACATTTGCTGATGGAAAAAATCGCAAGCAGGTAATTTTGAAGTTGTGTTCATCTAAATAAATTTTGTTAAGCAATGGTCTTGCATTATAATGATATTGATGGGTTGAGATTTGCATGCTTCTATTTGCACTCTACTAATGATGTGCTGCAATACTTGTGTATTGAAAGGTTCCTCTGAAAAAGGAAAATGGCCAAACAATCACGGTACCACTTTTTCATAGTCAAGAAAATATTTCTGGGAAGGTAATTTGTATGATGCTGTAGTTTAATGCCGACTGTTACATTATATAGTGTTCATTATGTGAATTTTGTAGATTAAAAGTTTTTGTTCATTTAATTTTTCAGATTTCTATAGAACCAGTTCCGGGGAAAAAGGTTGAACACAATGGTGTGAAAATTGAACTCCTTGGTCAGATTGGTGAGTTTTCATTATAATACATTTTTGGTAGAACAAAAGATAAGAGAACCTTGATTCTAGGACCAATAATTTTATATCATTGTTCCTGGGGACCTTTACCTATATATTTCATTATTGGCTCCTTTTTCCTGTGTAAAGTATGCATCCTTTGCCCTTCGCTTTTTGCTCCTTGTATGAATACTTCTCATCACTTGTTTCATTTTTTATTTGAAGAGATTTTTGGGTAGTGGGCAGTGTAGGAAATGCATAGATCATTTGTTATCTTGTTTCAACTCTGCTATTATTGTTTCAGTGTTGAATATTTTGTGGCTCAGTTGCCTTAGGTTATGTTGTCCTTTCTTATCTGTTGAAATGGAGATCGTAATGTTGTTATTTTGTTTCACTTTCCAGAGATGTATTTTGACAGAGGCAACTATTATGACTTTACTTCCCTTGGTGAGCATACTTTTTCTTTCCATTTTTTTTGCTTTGATTATAAATTAGATTCATGGTTTTCAATTATTTGATCGAATAGTGTATTGCCTAATCATTTTTAACACTCTGGACCATATTTATCAAAGGAGCTGCCACCGTGCCTCCTAGATCTGGTTGAGGCGCTTGCACGAGACCCCTCCTCCTTTGGTTGAGCTAACACAAGTGCGCTACCAGCAATCACATGACGCTAACACGAAAATTAGAAATTTAATTGGACGGAACTAAAGAATTAAAGAAAAAGAAGAAAAAGATGAGGGATAGGCAGTGAATGGTTCTGCTTTAATCGATACGGATGATAAGAATAAAATATTAAAAAATTAAATCCTCCACCACCACATTACAAGAAATCATTCATTTAAGTTATATAGAAATTATCAATATGCATCCTTTATCTTTTCTTGAAAGAAAATATAATAATAGTTTACATAGTTAAAATTTGTGGATGAGGACTCATTAATAGCAGAGGATGGACAAGTGTTAAGTGTTCAGTTTCCGGTGATTAATCTCAAATATTACAATTTCTTATAATTAGCTGTCTATAAAACAACAATTCAATTTCACTATTGCATTTTGTTGCAAAATATTTCCACGTCCTAATTTGATCCTTGTTTGTAAATAACAAAAATTCCTCTTATTATGACAAAAAAATATTCACTTAATTTTTTTAACTGTTACTAATATTAATAGTGAGGATGAGCCTTAGGGTAATGGTAAGGTTACTCTATTGTGACCTAGAGGTCTCTGGTTCAGGTCACGGAAGCAGTCTCTTTGCAAAAAATCAAGGGTAAGACTGTGTACATATTGAATCCTCTCCAAAGCCCACAGTGTGGGATGCCTCTTACGCTAGACCATTCTTACTAATTTTAATAGTCATTGTACACTTTTTTAACTGTTACTAATGTAAAAAAATTATTTAACTGTTCCTTTTTTTATTATGACTTTAATTTTTGAGAAATTAACATAAAAGCTAAAAAAAATGCGGGATGCACCTCACTTCGATCAGGCGTGTGCCTCACCTTGTGCCTTACGCTTAGGCTTTAGAAGGACCGTGGCACTGTGCGTTGTGCCTTAAACAACTATGCTTTGGGCAAGAAAATATGAAGTTAACTTCAAACTAATAGTTATTATTCTCTTATCATCTTAAAAATCCATATAATGATACAGTTTCTGTTTTTAAGTTTACTTGAAATTAATTCATTGACTATGTTTACCATATTGTCATTTTGATTATCTTTTTGCAGTCCGTGAATTGGATGTTCCTGGAGAAATATATGAAAGAAAAACATTTCCATTTGAGTTTTCTACAGTTGAAATGCCATATGAGACATACAATGGGGTGAATGTAAGGCTAAGGTATGCTAATTTTCACTCCTAAAGTTTTTTTGAGGAAATCTTTGTGCATATAATTCATAGTTGTCAAAGGCGCTCCTCAGGCACGCCTAGACGCGCCTCAGGCACGCCTAGACGCGCCTCAGGCTCAGGCTCAGACTACTGCCCCTCATGAAGGGTCAGGTCAGACGACCTTCATCAGGCACGCGCCTAGGCACAAAGGCTCGCGCCTTTTAGATACGCCTAGACACGCCTCATAAAAATGTGTGAGAAAACCCCAACCTGAATTGACTCACCCAACCTGAAATCAAATTGTATAACATTTATTAAATAAATTCAGATATATTTTGGGATTGACTTCAAATTTTGACAAGCAAATTAATTTGTATTATCAGTATTTGTATTATTGTAATTGTTTTTTTATATATTTTCAATGATTTCTTTTTGTTTTAGTTGACTGGATACTTTTATATATTTTTTTTATAATTTGCGTCTCACTTTCACCAGGAGCGCGCCTTGCGCCTTGAGGCGTGCGCCTATGCCCTAGGATCCTTTGGGCCTTAGTGCGCCTTGCGCCTTTAACAACACTGATATAATTTTGTTGATAACATTCTTGGGTGTTTAATGACTTAATTTGGTCTTGCGTTGTTGGAAAATTTAATCCTGCTACCAGTTCACCTGTTGCTATATTGAAGTCAAATCAATTGACTCTATTGATTTGACTACACATCGATCAATTCTTATGTTTCTTAAATGTTGATGTGTAATATTGTCTATGAAGTAAAATAATAGTCTTTGCACATTCAATTCTTTTGGAAGTGACGTGATCATGTAAATTATTAATAAATAAGAAAGGTAGTCCTTGTGGCATTCTCTTTTAGCCCCTCTGCACTCTATATTGTGACATGGTAGGAGGAATGCCAATAAAATTCAATGGTTGCTGGTAAGAATGATCATGTGGAATCTAGCCCTTATGACAGTTGATGTGATAAAAATGATAAATGTAATGTTTTGGCTGCAAAATCATTTTAAATGATGTGCATGTGCTCTATGTAGGTATGTTCTGAAAGTGACTGTCGGCCGTGGTTACGGTGGAAGCGTAATTGAATACCAAGATTTTGTGGTAATATTTTTTATGTTCTTCCTCCGAATACACACTAGTACTCGCTCTTCTGTTAGTATTTATTTTTGATGATTTTTGTGAACTTTTCTGTAAGCACATAATTGAATTTGTTATATCCTGCCAAAAGCATGAGGTGAATATTATCAATCCAATATGTGGCAGTTTTGGAAGATTGAAATGTCACAACAATCATGCTCTTTTCGTTAACTGTATTTGCTAGACTATTCTAATATAGCATCTCTACATTTTCTTGATGTCTATTTCTGTGTATCAGGTGCGCAACTATACGCCGCCCCCATCGATTAACAATAGCATCAAGGTGAAGTTTGGTGTTTATTTATGTAGAGATACATTATTAAAAAATGAATTGCTTTCGCATTTTGTAATTGCCATCTCAACTTTCCTTGGTAATTTCTCTAGCATTTTTTCGTTGGGTATAAAAGTACAAGTAACAACACGAACCTTAACCTGTAGCTGCCTTTCTCCCTGTGATGTAAACTAGTTTAAATATATATCACATTTACCAGAAGCACTGCGAAACAGTTATTCTTAGTGATCATTATTTTACCTTTATCCTAATTGTTTTCCTTGTGCAGATGGAAGTTGGAATTGAAGATTGCCTACACATTGAGTTTGAGTACAATAAAAGCAAGTAAGTTGGACTTATCTTTTGACTAGGTTTGTTTAGTCTTTTAGAGATTGTTAACCTCTGAGATTGTGCGATGTAATCTGTGTGATCCACGATTGACACTGTTGGGGTTAAAAGGTGTTGGATGGCAATTTACTTGTGGATCAGAAGGGAATATACCCGTTATTTCTAATTGGAACTTCTGAATTTTACAGGTATCACCTGAAAGATGTTATTATTGGCAAGATATATTTTCTTCTTGTGAGAATAAAAATTAAGAATATGGATCTTGAGATTAGGCGCCGAGAATCGACTGGATCAGGGGCCAATACGCATGTTGAAACGGAGACACTAGCTAAATTTGAGTTAATGGATGGTGCTCCTGTCAGAGGTATGCTGGAGTTATTCTAGTTTCTAGTGGGTTCAAATAAAAAATGAGTAACACGGACACGTCAGAAATCTAGTCGTGTTATTATATATAAATGAGAAATACAAATACTTCATATCTAGTTTATTATAATAGTCCGGAATTTGCTAAATTAACTCACAAGAAGTTAAACATGTTCACTATTCAATTTGTATACATCGCTTGTTTCAGTTTCCAGTGAATGCTGTTGTTAACAGGTCCATTCTTGCATTTGCAGGTGAATCAATTCCAATCAGACTGTTTCTTAGCCCATACGAGCTGACGCCAACTCATCGTAATATTAACAACAAATTCAGCGTGAGGTATTATTTGAACCTAGTTCTGGTAGATGAAGAGGACCGTCGGTATTTTAAACAGCAGGAAATTACAATTTACAGACTACAGGAAAATTCGTGATTGATTGTTGCGCCTTAAATCGGCATTTCATCTTGTGCGAGGAGAATACATAATTGACTGCTTGATAACACCTCGTAAATCCTGAAGTCATAGGATGCAAATTGCTCGGATGAGGAGCCTGGTTCATACAGCGGCTTGTTCAGTATTGATTTGTCATAGTTTCAGTTATATGGCACAACGGAAGTAGGAAAGACCTCTGGTTGAGGTTTCCAATGTGATTGTGACCAGTCTCTAATTTAGAATTTGACGTCATGATTTACAATTGCAGCATTACCCTGCAATGTGTAGGTTCCCAGAGAATGCGGACCGTGATCAGTTTTCATTCGTGTTGATTGTTCTGGGTTTCTATGTTGTTCTGGATTGTGGGCAATGATTCTAAGAAGGATTGTGCATAGGGTAGTGTTGGTTGGGTAATATGAGAAGCAATATGATTGTAGGCTCTTAGCTTTTCTGCTGCCTTTCAATACGAGAAGCAATGACCAGTTGCAACAAAATAATTTGTGCTTTCTTTTTTGGATAGAATTACTTCGTGGTGCTGTCAATGATATGTGATGGTAACTATATGCTTTCTTTTTATCCATTTAGTTCCAGTTAAGCTTTTCTTGTTGACGATAGATGTGGGAGGTTAAAATTGGTAGGGTTGCTATCAAGGTGACACATGGTTTTTGAGATCGGGACAGAAAGGTCCAGGTCGAACCAAGAGGCCAGGCCACCATAGGAAAGCACGGCCATTAACGGGACTTAAATATTTTCTCATGATTAAATCCGTGTGTTATGTCGAAATTGATAATATTTAAAAATTAAATTAATTTGGTTCTGTTGGTAATGAGTGAGTTATGCACAGCGAATCACTACCACCCACAGGATCTCTTCTATATATTTATTTTTATGTGTTTAGCGTGTTTTAATTATAAAAGAAAAGCATAAAGAGGGCGGTTTTGCCCCCATTGAGTATTTTTTTTGTTGTTGATCTTTGAGTCACCCTCTAATGTTGATTTACACAAGTATCAAGCCTCTTATGTGTGTTCTCTTTCTAAAGAGATGGTTATAAGTTTTGAGTTATGGTGGCTATGTTTCTTTCTAAGAATAGAATAATCTTAACCACTGGAATTAATCCTAGGCATGGATTTAAGCTCTCTCACAAGTTAATTGCGAATTCTCGGACTTGTTACAATCGCCAAATAAGTGCTGGACTCCAGCTGATGCAGCACCAACTTTTAAACTTGAAAGTTGGCAAAACGCGTAATGCTTTTTGCCAATTACCAAAACGTGTGGCACTGTAGCACATATTTTTTGCCAGAGTCATTTATTAAGCATCCCAGAAATCCCAAGTGAGTTAATATAAAGAGTAAAGAGTGTTTGATAGGTTTTTTTGTAAAGTTTTTGAAATAAGCTTTGTAATTCTTTTGTTGAGTAATAAAGAAGAATTTTCCTCTCATTTCATCTCTATTGTGATTGTTTATATCACAACAAATGGTATCAGGAGCTTAGGTTACGCTGAGAGATCCCAAAACTCAGAAACAGAGTTTCGGTTCAGAAAATCGGTTCCGACGAAAGTTGTCAAAAATCTGTTTCGAGCATACCATCAGTTTTTTCACGACGAGACGAGCACGGTGATATTTTTCGGCGATCAAACGGAGGTCCAGAGACGGCGCACGCGCCAATCAGAGGACTGCCCACGCGCCTCACGCTCCTACTGAAGCTTGAAGACGTCGAGTCAACTGCCACGTCATCGTCCAGTCAGCGCCACGTCAGCTGTCACAAACAGTCAGTAGCACAGTCAGCAGCCCAGTCAGCCGCCACGTGTCTGCCACGTCATCACCGGTGCCACGTCAACAAAATTTTGGTAAATTTCAGAAAGGTCCCTGTACTTTCTAGAAATTATATTTTGGCCTATGAACTTTCAGAAATTGCACTTTGACCCCAGTAACTTCTAAAATTTTGTATTTTAGTCCCTGTGTCGGATTTTGACAAACGAAGTGTCATTTCCACCATTTTTTACCGTTCCGGACGCAGCCGTGAGCTCCGTTTTTTGAAATTCGGCTTTGAATTTTTATGATGGATGGGGGCAACGGAAAAATGATTTTGTTAACAAACATCAATTACTTCACATAGAGAGGAATGATGAAATACCTTCTATATGTGAAAAACTATGATGGATCAGTCTTTCTGGAGCAGAAACCAGAAGCAATGTCCGATGAAAAGTGGAATAATCTTCACTAGAAGACATGCAATACTATTCGTCAGTGGATCGACGATAGTATTATGAACCATGTTAGTGAAGATATTAATGCACGTGTCTTATGGAGAAAGCTGAAGGAGCTTTTTTGAGCAAAGACTGGCAATAACAAGTTGTACTACATCAAGAAGATGATGGGGTTGAAATATCAAGAAGGTACAGCTGTGGCGGACCATATCAATGATTTCCTCGGCACCATGAAAGAATTGTTTGGATTGGGCAGAGACTTCGATGATGAGGTAAATGGCTTAATATTCCTAAATACGTTACCGAAATCTTGGGAAACGTTTAGATCCACGGTGATAAATTCAGAATCAGATGAGAAAGTCACACTGGAGATGGCAAAAACCAGAATAAATTTCAGGGTTGAAGAACTCACATTTGCAGAAGTGTGAACATTGCATGGCTAGAAATCGGAACAAGGTGTCCTTCCAGAGCTCCCCGCCTCAACGAAAACCAGAGGTACTTGATCTCATACATTCAGATGTATGTGGTCCGATGCAGACAATAGTACTTGGTGGATCACTTTATTTTGTGACATTTATAGATAATCATTCAAGGAAGATATAGGTATACACCTTGAAGACGAAAGATCAAGTGTTGTGAGTATTCAATGAGTTTTATGCCCTGGTAGAGAGAAACCGGCAAGAAACTGAAATAAATCAGAACATGCAATGATGGAGAGTACATAGGTCCGTTTGATCAGTACTGTAAGACGCAAGGAATACGACATCAAACAACACCTCCCGAGATACCTCAGCTGAATGGCCTAGCTGAGAGGATGAACAGAACCTTGTGCGAAAGGGTCAGAAGCTTGCTCTCACAATCCAAGCTATCGAAGACATTTTGGGGGGAGGCACTGAGCACAACCGTACATATTTTGAACATATCCCCATCAGTCGCACTAAAATGTAATGTTTCTAATCAAGTCTGGATAGGAAAATAAGTGTCATATGAACATTTGCATATTTTTGGGTGAAAAGTATTTGTACACATCCCAAAGGACGAGAGATCCAAACTTGATATAAAGAAACGATAATGTGTCTTTATTGGCTATGGTCTGGATGATTTCGGCTATAAACTGTATGATCATGTTGAGAAAAAGATTCTCAGAAGCTGAGATGTTGTCTTCGTTGAAGATTAGACTATATAAGATATCAGAAAAGAACTAAAAACAATGCTCCAGCAATACAGAAATGTTAATGTGAATCCAGAACCTCATACACCGATGCCAGTATATGTTGAAGATGAGGTTCCCAATCATGAGGGTACATGTGTTGAAGCTCCAAAGATGATGATCATGATCAACCACCAGTACCAGAAATTACACCAACAGTTCCACAGAGAAGCTCTGACAGAGAAAGACGACCTTCAACGAAATACTCTGCATATTAGTATGTGCTGCTTACTGATGGGGGAGAACCCGAGAGCTATAGGGAGGCTGTGAAAACAGAGAATAATGAAGAGTGGGAGGAAGCCATGCAAGCTGAGATGAAGTCTTTGCATGACAATCACACTTTCGAGTTGATGAAATTGCCAAAAGGAAAACGGGCTTTGAAGAACAAATGGGTGTACAGAGTGAAGCAACAAGAACACACTTCACAACCCCGATACAAAGCCAGACTAGTAGTCAAGGGATTCAATCAAAGGAAAAGCATTGACCTTGATGAAATCTTCTCTCCAGTTGTGAAGATATCATCCATCAGAGTGGTACTCAGCTTAGCAGCAAGTCTTGACTTAGAGATTGAGCAGATGGATGTCAAGACCGCATTTCTTCATGAGGATCTAGAAGAAGAAATTTATATGGAGCGGCCAGAAGGCTTCAGAGTCAAATGAAAAGATGACCATGTGTGCAGACTTAGGAAAAGCCTCTATGGTTTGAAACAGGCACCGAGACAATGGTACGTGAAGTTTGAGACAATTATGGGGGAGCAAGGATACAAGAAGACTACTTCAGACCGTTGTGTTTTCGTTCATAAATTTTCTGAAGATGACTTTATCATCTTACTGTTGTATGTAGATGATATGTTGATAGTTGGCCGGAATCAATCGATGATTGATGATTTGAAGCAGCAATTGAGTAAGTCTTTTGAGATGAAAGACTTGGGGCCAACAAAACAGATTCTTGGCATCAGGATCGGTCATGATCGAAAAGCCAAAATAATATATTGTCACAGGAGGAATACATCGAGAAGGTACTTCAGCGATTTCATTTGGACAAGGCTAAAGCGGTTAGCATTCCTCTTGCTATCCACTTTAGATTGAGTACGAAACAGAGTCCATCTACTGAGAAAGAGAATGAGGAAATGAAACAGGTTTCATACACCTCAACAGTGGGAAGTCTCATGTTTGCCATGGTGTGCACAAGGCCAGACCTAGCACACGCAGTTGGATTGGTCAGTCGGTTTATGTCAAATCTAGGAAAAGAAAACTGGAATGCTACCAAATGGATAATGCGGTATCTTCGAGGCACATCCAAAATGATACTATGTTTTGAAAGCAACAAGCCAGTGTTAATGGGCTAAACCGATTCAGATATGGCAGGTGATGTGGATACCCGTAAGTCTACTTCGGGGTATCTAATTACTCTCTCAGGGGGAGTTGTGGCATGAAAGTCAAGGTTGCAGAGATGTGTTGCACTCTCTACAACAGAGGTAAAATTCATTGCAATAACGGAAGCTTGCAAGGAATTACTGTGGATGAAGAAATTTATCCAGGAATTGGGTTTCAAGCACGAGAAGTACACTTTGTACTGTGATAGCCAGAGTGCCATCTACCTTGGTAAAAATTCTATTTTTCACTCGAGGTCAAAACATATCGATGTGAGGTATCACTGGATATGGGATGTCCTCAGTTCAAAGCTGTTAGAACTCAGAAAGATTCACACCGATGATAATGGTGTCGATATGTTTACAAAAGTTTTACCGAAGGAGAAACTTGAGCCGTGTGATAGCCGGGATGACAAAACTCTTCATACATTCAATGTAGGAAGATACATAGAACTACGATTGGCTTGATCCCAACTCAGGGTACGTAGGCAGTCATACAAATGCAGCCAGAAGTGGATCCTTTTGAGGATCCGGTTTAGGTGATTGATGGTCGGCTCTGATTTTAGGGCAAATCTTCACTGATGGGGAGATTTGTTGGACTCCGGTTGATGCAGCTTGTTGGACTCCAGCTGATGCAGCACCAACTTTCAAACTTGAAAGTTGGCAAGTTTGAAAGTTGGAAAAACGCGTAACGCATTTTGCCAACTGCCAAAACGTGTGGCATTGTAGCACACGTTTTTGGCCCTATAAAAAGGAGCCCTAGAGTCATTTGTTAAGCATCCCAGAAATCTCAAGTGAGTTAATATATAGAGTAAAAAGTGTTTGAGAGGTTTTTTGTAAAGCTTTTGAAATAAGCTTTGTAATTATTTTGTTGAGTAATAAAGAAGAGTTTTCCTCTTATTTCTTCTCTATTGTGATTGTTTATATCACAACAATAAGGTGTGTTCAAATAAGTGTTAGATTTTCTCGATTATGGTAGGAAACAATTAGGATTGGAAAAAATCCCCGCAAAGATGGGGTTCGAGGGGCCCGGAACTTTAGAGATAGGTAAGTGATAAATTTTTATGTCAATCAATTGGACGGGTCGAATATGAATATTTGCATCTTTGTTCAAGTCGAGATAAAATCTATGTGAACAATGACTCGTGCGGGGCCACAGAGTCCTATACATTAGGAGCATGTATAGGTAAAAATTTACTGAACAAAACAGTTTGCCGTTTTGATGCAAATTGGTTTAATTTTAAGCTTAAAACAGCGACTGTTTTATTGCTGGAACGATTTTTAAATAAAGAATTAAATTAGAGTTTCTATCACATATGGTGTAATCATATTTATGCATGATAACCACTTCCTAAAAGACCCTTGACCCATAATGAAATGGTTAGCACCAAAATTAGCTAACCATAATCGTATTTAAATATCATTTTGGTGTTAGTTTTGGGTGCTCTTTGAAAACTACGAATTTCATCCAATTTTTTTCATCTCCTATGTTTTGGTTAAGTGTTCTAAGATTCAATATTTGTGTGCTTGAGACCTAGACACAAGGATTCAAAGGTTCTTCACTTATATGAGTGAAACTTAAACCTAGGAACCTAAATCCCATAAACTACATCATTTGGACTATCATCTATTAAGATTGTAGTATTACACATAATAGACATATATTTGTGTGGATATCAATAGAGCTCACATACTTTTATAACTATCTAGTTGGTACTTGAAGATCGAGTTTAAGGAAGTATTTTGCAAATAACAAAACTACTCTCGATTTGTGATTTGTGATTAGTGGTTGGAGAGAGAGAGAGAGAGGTATAACTTTTTTCCTAATAAACTTACAGTTTTCATTTGGAGGTTGTTCCGGCCAATAACACAAATTAAAGGCTATCACTTCACTTCAGCATGCTCTCTTTTTGCATGTCTAGTGCGCAACATCGTTTTATACAATGTAGTTTACGAAAACCCTATAATAAGCATAATTAGTAGACAGAAGGAAAATAAATCAGACTACAATTTCATGATCCATTGCATAAAGTCTCAATTTATTGGATTACCATAGCTTGAACCTCCAAGGAAGCCACCAGCTGAGGCGGCGTAGACATCGGATGGATCAAGAATATTTGGAGAAGATGAGCATGCTCCGTTTCTTTCCCCGCCCCCGCCGCCACCACCACCGCTACTAGCACCTAGGTTGCATGGAAACGGAAACATGAAACGCGACACGACACGAAACGAAAACGGGAAACGTCTTTTTTTAAAATGTTAGGACACGAAACGTTGGGGGAAACGTTAAATGAAAAAAAAATTATATATATGAATAATATAGTAATTTAGAATTTAGAATAAAAATATGTACGTGAACATCAATTATATACTTTAGTAAAAATAAATATTGAAGTATGATCCTATTGCAAATAAGTCGTGAATAGAAATTTTGTATATTATAATCAATAGCAATTTAAATCGTGAATAGAAATTTGTATAATATAATCAACAGAAATTTTCCGAGTACAAAGTCAAGAAAAGTAAAATAATAATAATTGGTGAACAGCTGTTTTCAATTGAAATCTAATCAAAACTATTTTGTTTTTTTTTCTTCTTTTTTTACACTGCTTGCTTTTTTTCGTCTTTCTTGACAAATTGAAAACAAAACGAGTTGCTTTTTTCTTCTTTCTATACAAATTGAAAACAGAACGACGCCAAGAACCAGCTCGCTTTGAACGATCAAGGAAAATCACCGATAAGGATCGTTTCGTCGGCGATGCTGCCAAGAACCAGCTCGCTTTGAACCCCACCAACACCATTTACGGTCAGGAAAATCACTGATAAGGAAACGTTATGAAACGTTTCAAAAATGTTTCCAAAAAGTTTCCCTAATATTTTATTATTATTATTTATTTTTAATTATTCAGGTACGTTTCAGAAACGTTTCATAACGTTTCCTACAAGTTTCAGTGTCCCCTACGTTTCTGAAACTTGAAACGAATGGGAAATAAGGTTTTTGGGCTTCCTAAGTAGCACCAGCACCACCTCCTAAATGCAATTCAGAAAAATTTGGTAACCCTTATCTTGTTTGATCAACAACTCCTTGATCATACAAAAACCCTTTAAGAACATGACCACCAATCTTTAGCATGCATCTTTGCTTGCTACTTTATTCGGTGTCTGGTGGCTCTATACTTTGGCGATTTTGCTTGCATGATAGATTCTGTATCAATCATGTCTTGTCTAGAAGGTTCCTAATAAACTACAGTTTCACTTGGCGTGACTCGGCGGTCTCCTAAAAATCTTTACAAATTAATTCTGGAATGGCCTCTTGTGGTGCAATCTTTCAAAAGGTTTTAAGGGATCTTTTGCTCAATTCTATATATTTTGAGATCCTTTTTTACTTGTTGAGAGCGGCTGTATCTCGCTTCACAAATCCTTCTTGCCAAAAGTTTGGCTTAATTGAATAGTACGGATTTTCGTTTATAGAGAGGGGAATCAGACAACATACACTCTTGTTAATATGGCAGGCATGGTACGTGGGCTAGGATATCCCACGTACCATGCCTTATTCGTAAGAATTTATTTGAGGATACTTGTGTTGTGGAATGCCTAATTATATATATGTTTTGCTATCCCTCTCTTTCTTCTCTTTAATAAATTCATTATTAAAAACAAAATTAGGTTTTTTAGGATAGAATAATAATAATTGTATTTAATAAGAATTTTTCTCTTATTATATATGTTGATGGTGTTTTCAGGCACTACAACATTTAAGACAGTACGACAAGGGCAAAAGGGTAATTCCCTGACTGGATGAGATCATGTAATCGACCCGACCACAACATGTGAAGACCGACCACTTTGGTCCAGATGACCGATCACTATAAGGTCGGCAGAAACACTCTCAGCATAAAAGATTGTCGTGACCGACTCATGAAGACCGACCATATAGCGAGCCGTGTTCAAGATGACAACCACCCCATTCATTGCGGATAAGATAAGCAAATTATCCTACTCTCACAAGGAGAAGAAGTCAGAATCCAAGAAGGAATAAGAAAAGAGAAGGCAGTACTAGATCAGGAATCCTTACAAGAAGAGAAGATTGAGTTCAAATAGGATTTCTTGTGCAAATAGGAGTCTGATTTCTGTATTATTATAAATAGGAGGGTAGAGCATATGTAAAAGGCATCTGAAAAAATCATCACAAAATTGAGTGATCAGAATCATCAAACTCTGGTTTGTAAAAGCAAAGAAGAGACCCGAGGAGTGTATTTGAGTAATAAAAAGTACCACCCTGTTCTTGTCCGTGGACGTAGGTCGGATCAAAAATCCACCGAACCACGTTATATCTCCTTGTCGATCGTTGTGTCTTCCCGTCTCTCGCTAAATTTGCTTTTGGTTCCCCATAACCAAACAAATTCAGCGTTGAAGGAGGATTACCTCGGAGGTGATATTCCCATATTACCCCGAGACCAAAATCAGCCGTCAACAGTTGGCGCCGTCTGTGGGGAGCTCTACGAAAAGCAACTCGCGTAATAAGACAAATGGCGGAAGGTGGAAACCAACAATCATCAGGGAGCTCGGCTGCAGACTGGATGGAAAAGATCGAGGAAAACCTTAGGAAGGAAAGGGAGGAAAACCAAACTCTACTAAAAACCATAGTAGACCGGTTGGAAAGGATGGAAGGAGCACGCGACGGAAAATTCGAGGCCGGGACTAGCCGGCGAAGGAGTGAGATAGCGGAAGGAAAGAGAATTATTGATACAAGCGAAGACGACAGACCTCAAAGGAGGGAACCCTACAGGGTGAGATCCGTGGTAGTACAAAGGGATTCCCAAACCGAGGACACATGGGAAGAGGAAGATGACAAATCATCACCAGATCCCTCCTACGATAGCCCTCACAGTACCCGGAGGAGAGGAAAAGAACATACCGAAGAAGTGCGGGACGACGCCGACCCTGAGAAGCGCCGCTCCCAAGATAGCAGAAAGAAAAGAAACCTCAGAGGGCGGCATGGAACCAGGGACAACGGTATGAAATCTTGGTTACGGGAGGAGCTGGTCAAATGGGGAGTATACCCCAACGCAAACAGAGGGGATATCCAGGACGTCAAAGATGAGTCCCCCCTCACGGAGGAAATAAAATCGGAGAAATTCCCGAAGAGATTTAACATGCCGACCATGACACCGTACAAGGGCCATACCGACCCTAAGACCCACATTGAAAGTTTCACCCTGCTGATGGAGGTGCAAGGGGTAATAGGGGACGCCATCTGCAAAGTGTTCCCCCTAACTCTAGTCGGACCAGCCATTCTATGGTACAGGAGCTTAGCCCCAAGAAGCATCAGCAGCTTCACACAACTGAAGAAGTCATTCATACGACACTTCAAGGGGGCTTGTGTCCCCAGAAAGACGATTGGAGAACTCCGGCTCATGAAGCAAGGAGACGATGAACCTCTGAAGATATTTATTGAAAGGTACCATAATATGGTACTCGAAGTCGGAGGGTATGAATCCCCTGAGGCCCTGGAAAGCTTGAAAGGAGCCTTAAGGGTCGGAAGACTATGGACCCACCTAAGGATCCAGGACACCCCGGACTACGCCACCGCCCTGGAGGTGGCCCGGAAGTTCGTTTTGTTAGAGAACGAAGAGAAAGTGTCCCGGAAAGGGAACAACATCAGGGATAGAACCACAAGGGAGGGCGCCCCCCGCCGAACAGAAAAAGAATCCAGAAGACCACCCCCGAAACACAAAGAATTCAAGCCACTGCACCGGGACAATCAGGAGAGAAGGGCGCCGACCCAAGTAAACCACGTGGTCAGGGAGGATGCATACATTCCCCCAAAGAAACCACTGGGGCAAATTGTCATGGAGATCCAGGGGAAAGGCCTCTTAGTGGAACCCGACCAAAGGAGGTTTCCCCCGGACAGAAGGAACCAAAAATCTTATTGTGTACACCACAATTCCAAAGGACATGCAACCGACGGATGTAAGGATCTGCGAGAACAAATGGAAGATCTGGCACGAAACGGATATCTGAACAAATACATTGACCACGAGGTCATGACAGCCAGACAAAGAGCCGTGGTCGCCAAGTCAATATCATCGCAGGAGGGAAGACACTAGCCGGAAACTCAAACCGGTCAAGGAAAGATTACAGCAGAACCCGAAGACCAAATGTCTTAGAAACAGAGCAGGTCACAGGGTTGCAGGGAGCTCGGTCGGTACCAATAATGTTCACTGATGAAGATGCCCGAGGAGTAAGTTTCCCTCATGACGATGCATTGATAATCAAAGCAATCATCAGCGGGTCGGAGGTAGACAGAATCCTAGTGGACCCCGGGAGCGCGGTTGACATAATTTCCAGAGAAGCACTGGACAACCTAGGGGTGGAATATGCAACCCTGACCGACGATAGCACTCCCTTATACGGTTTCGGAGGATCAGCTGTCATCCCACTGGGAAGAATACAGTTGGCGATAACTGTCGGGACACACCCTCGGACCCGGACGATTATGACGGACTTCACTGTAGTAGACTGCATGAGCAGCTACCAGGCCATCGTCGGGCGTCCCTTCATGATGAAAACGAAAGCCGCAATGTCCTGCTACAACCTGAAATTGAAATTCCCCACTCGGGAAGGGATCGGAATTGTGTGTGGAAGCCAAGAAAACAGCTCGCAGCTGCTTCGCAACCCTCTCACGAGAAACTCTCTGCATCACCGAAGACCCTTCATCAATCAGCTAGGGGTCGGGTTACGTCCCACCGAGTCATGCTCATTAGTCTGGGGACGGAACATTCCCCCAGAGCCAAGTATCTCTCTAGCTCGGAGTCCTCAGGGACATACCCGATGTAATGGATCCGTGAGAAGCATAGCACAGGGAGGGATGATACCCCTGTGGCGATTGCTTACTCCAGTGTTACCGAACATAAGGAGGAACATGCCCTTAATGTGTCGAACACTCTTCTGATCCTCACCTGCCCGAAGTAATGGATCCGTGGGAAAGCATAGCACGGGGGATGATGACACCCCCGTGACGACTGCTAGCTCCAGTGATACCGGGCCTAAGGAAGAACATACCCTTAGTATCCCGGACACTCTTTGATCCATTCATCACCCGGATCTGTGGGAGACACAGCGCGGGGAGGCGTATACCCCTGTGGCGTGTGCCTACCCCAGCATGGTAAGGAGGAGCTCTCATACAATACACAGGCTCCCCACTGAACCGACGTGTAGAGGATGTGCCCTTACCGTTCATACGCTCTTCTGATCCGAATCCTGGTTCGCCGGGACACTGAATTGAAAGATTCAGAATTGTGTTTTGGAGGCCTCGGGCAGGACGCTGTTTCGAGGCATCCGTGCTGTTGTTTACACTTGTGAAAAGTTTTACTTTGGGACAAGTGCTAAGTCACCCCCACCTTTTGATTTTACCTTCGAAGGTTTTGTTTTTATTTTTTCGCCGGTCTGGCAGAGGGACGCCCATGCCAGATTCGGTAGGGCTTCAAAGGTTGATTCACTTCCCTTCTGAATAAGTCCCAGGGATTAATCGGCTCGGGGCTGGATTCGTTCCGCCGAGGCCTCTTGATTATTCGGCTCGGGGCTGGATTTCGTTCCGCCGAGGCCTCTGATTATTCGGCTCGGGGCTGGATTTCGTTCCGCCGAGGCCACTTGTTTATTCGGTTCGGGGCTGGATTTCGTTCCACCGAGGCCGCTTGGTTATTTAGCTCGGGGTCGGGGTACGTCCCACCGAGTCAGCCCTTCGGACTGGGGACGTAACATTCCCCCAGGTCCAAGTGCCTTTCTCAGCTCGGGGTCGGGGTACGTCCCACCGAGTCAGCCCTTCGGACTGGGGACGTAACATTCCCCCAGGTCCAAGCGCCTTTCTCAGCTCGGGGTCGGGTTACGTCCCACCGAGACAACTCCTTTGGTTGGGGAGGTAACATTCCCCCAGAACCAAGTGCCTCACACAGCTCGGGGTCGGGTTACGTCCCACCGAGACAACTCCTTTGGACTGGAGACGTGACATTCCCCCGGTTCCAAATTCCATCATCAGCTCGGGGCCGGGCTATGCCCCTCCACCTCATGTTAAACTCCGAAGGTCTCGGAGCATTCAGGCAAACAAAAAAGAAGCATAAAAGAAAAAATAAGAAAGAAACAGGAAACATACATAAATATATATAAGTGAATTGTAATGTTATTACAAAAAAATTAAAGTGTACATAGGGCCCCGGTAGGGTTACCCTTTCTCATTCAGCCCGCACAGGGGCAGGAACCTCTTCCTCAGCTGGCTCAGATGGCGGGAGAAGCGGCTCGGCATCAGGAGGAGGAGCTGCGGCTTCGACCTCGGCAGCAGGGGAGACCTCTGCTTCAGGGATAGGAGGAGGGATCTCAAGGCAGTCCTCGCCCGCGGCAGGAACCCCCGGTCGTTCTTCATGGGGAGCCTCGGAAGCCGGAACAACCGAAATGGGGGCGGGATCCATCACCTCCTCAGGGGGGGAGGGAGCCACTTCCGAAACTCCTCCTCGGAAATATCCCCCTTACAATAGCTGATGGCCGCATAGATATGGTCCATGTTCAGACTCGGCAGCACCATCGGTATCATCTCGGCACAGTCGCCAACCCCCTCAAGACGGATGGCCTCCTTCTCAGCCTTAAGATCAGCCTCTCTCTTCCCAAGCTCGCTCTCTCTCTCCTCAAGATCGGTCTCTCTCTCCTCAAGCTCAGCCTCTTTCCTCTCAAGACTATCTCGGGCCCGTGCAACCTCCTCGTCCTTGGTCTTCAACTTGGCCTCGGCACTTGCTACCTTCCTTTTAAAACGCCAATCTCAGATTGGGCAACCTTCAGGTCCTCCCTGGCATTATCAGCAAGCTTTCTTTCCAGCACAGCGGCGGCTTAAGAGTCTGTTCATTTTGAAGTTCTCGATGGCGGTCGCCTCGTGATTCTTAATCACCTCCTCCCGGTCAGCCAATTTTGCTTCCACTTCGGAGAGACGATTTTGAAGTCTTTGGGCCTGACCACCCTCGTACAACAGAGTCAGAAGAAGAACTTTATTCTTGGCCATGAGGTAGTTGCCCTGCACAAAAAAAAAGGGGTCAAGACATGAAGTAAAGAGGACCAACGACCCAAAAATCGAGAAGGAAAGTAAAAATACCTTTGCCATCTGAGAACTCATCTCAGTCACAATGGCTTCGGGAGATATATCCTCATACCTCGAAACCTCCCCCGGAGGAATCACATCGGCCAATTCATTGAAAGCCGGCACTAAGTGTGAGGTAGCTTCCCGGATGCTTTCTCCCAAGTCATCCACCCCGAGGACCACAGAGCCCTTCCGTTTCTTGGAGGAGCCTTCAGATGACTTCTTCCCCCTACGGACGTCCTTCCTCTTGACGGAGCAGCCTCTTCCTCTTCTTCCTCTTGAGCTAACTCAGTCTCCTCAGACCCAAACTGACGCTCCTCTTCCTAAGGGGCTTCGGTGGACTGACAAGGCGAGCAGATCCTGATGATTGCACGCCAGAAGGGGAAGATTTCCCCCGAGCACCCGTTTGAACTTGCCCTTGAGGCACCTTCCCAGCAGAATCAGGCTGTGCCCGAGAGAAATTCCAACCTCAGCTTGACCGGTCTTCGTCATCGTGCCGGCCAACTTTTCAAGAAACTTTGGCCTCTTCGACATGCCTACAAAAAAGGGAGAAAGAGAAATCAGGATCCGGGAACATAACAAAGACATCAAACACATAACAGGCAAACAAAAAAAAACATTAAAACAACCAGCAGACCTCCACCAATCCGACCCGAGATCTCCGGAGGGAGGGGTCCGAGTAAGGCCAAATCAACAAAGGCCGCATCATTAACCAACTTCCTCCAGTGGGCAGCATACCCCCGAGAGCCAATGTACCCGCCTCCGAACCTGACGAGAAACCTTGGGAGCATCTCGCCAACAAGCTGGGAGGAACCAGAGAAGTTAGAAACCTAAGAAACTAAGAACGGGAATAAAGAAAGAGTGAAGGGGCATTAAACTCCTAACCTCCAGCCCTGAAGATGTCCGGAACCGAGACGTCCTCCTCAAACGATCTCAGGACCCGACCCCAATCCCCAGTAGCCCAAAACCAAAGGTCCTTAAAATTCTTGTTTGAGTCGGGGAGTTTCTGGACAAGGTTGGACGAGCTATCATAAGCAGAGAGGTAATACCAACCGTAGTGAGTCTTTGGGTTGGACTTCAAACGATATAACCTCTTCACTTCTTCCAAGCAAGGTACACCCAAACCTGCCCGATGCCAAACACATATATGCCGGCCAGAATCCTCCAACTATTTAAACTTAATTGGCAAGGGGCAATCTCCATCTCAGCCAGCATCCAAGCAAAATAACGTTGCATCGGCAGCCGTAGCCCGCACTCAAAAAAGGCGGGAAAAAGTGCCACCGAGCCCTCATCGGGTTGACTAGCACGATCCATCGGGCGGGGGAACTTCAAGGGCAATATCTATTGGGATGTCGTATCGTTGCCGCAACAGCGCCAGATCATCCTCGGTTATCTTAGAGCCGACGACCCAAGTTCATATCCAGAGCCGACGACCCAAGTTCTCCAGGTTCTGGGTCCTTCCGAGGAATCCTCTGACGATAGGAGTCTTGTTCAATCTCAGAGGGAGTAGGGGTAGTGTCAAGGTCTTCTACACTAGGCGCCCCTGAGCGCCGAGGAGAGCTCTTCAGCAGGGGGAGTTGAGATTTTGGCAGGCCTTTCGGGGAGAAGAACTATTGTCGGACATCCCTGACACCCAGAAAAACAGAGAAGGGAGGGGATATCAGTCTATGAGGAGCTACCCACAGTTTTCGTACTAAACTAGATAGGGAGTCTCTAAAAGTGCCCTAAAGCAAGACCCAGCAAAACCACAAATCTCTCCCTAAGCAAAATAAACAAACAGATTCACAGCATACAAAAGAGAAGAGATCGCTCAGAAGACTTACTTGTTCCTCTCAAAAAAAAAAAGCAGGAGGTTGTACGGTGCGGTGGTGTCCGATCCTTATGTTCACAGCAAAGAAAAAGAAAAAGACCACGGTTGACCTTCGGGAGCACGGAGTTGAACGGATCACAGAAAGGTTTTCAGAAGAGAAGGAGAAATTGCCGAAAAAAATGGAACAGTGAAAGCCTCGCTTTCTTATAGTATTGGGACGCTCATCACCATCGGTTTTGGCGGGAACCCGTCGGATGTTTGACAAGTGTCGAACTTAGAAGAAACCCTAAAGTTGATTTGATGGGCATTTAAGCGGACGTGACTGTTGCGTGTCTCGAGACAAGGCGCTGGAAAAAAGACAACAAAGCATCTCTCGACCTCAGATCAACCTCCAAACAGAGCAAAACTATTATATAGTTCCCGGCACCAACTAGCACACTTGTTGGAACCGAGAACTAGGGGACAGATGTTGATGGTGTTTTCAAGCACTACAACATTTAAGACAGTACGACAAGGGCAAAAGGGTAATTCCCTGACTGGATGAGATCATGTAATCGACCCGACCACAACATGTGAAGACCGACCACTTTGGTCTGGATGACCGATCACTATAAGGTCGGCAGAAACACTCTCAGCATAAAAGATTGTCGTGACCGACCTTATGAAGACCGACCATATAGCGAGCCGTGTTCAAGATGACAACACCACATTCATTACGGATAAGATAAGCAAATTATCATACTCTCACAAGGAGAAGAAGTCAGAATCCAAGAAGGAATAAGAAAAGAGAAGACAGTACTAGACCAGGAATCCTTACAAGAAGAGAAAATTGAGTTCAAATAGGATTTCTTGTGCAAATAGGAGTCTGATTTCTGTATTATTGTAAATAGGAGGGTAGAGCATATGTAAAAGGCATCTGAAAAAATCATCACAAAAGTGAGTGATCAGAATCATCAAACTCTGGTTTGTAAAAGCAAAGAAGAGACCCGAGGAGTGTATTTGAGTAATAAAAAGTACCACCCTGTTCTTGTCCGTGGACGTAGGTCGGATCAAAAATCCACCGAACCACGTTATATCTCCTTGTCGATTGTTGTGTCTTCCCGTCTCTCGCTAAATTTGCTTTGGTTCCCCATAACCAAACAAATTCACCGTTGAAGGAGGATTACCTCGGAGGTGATATTCCCATATTACCCCGAGACCAAAATCAGCCGTCAACAATATATAGAGAAAAAAAGTTAAATTGATAAAATATTATAATGTATGAAAATAAGTCAAATTAAGATTACTATATAAAAACAAACATGCTTTAATTTCTCAACAATATTACCCGAATACAACTATTTACTTACCATTTTTTTCTCTTTACCTAAACAAATTTATAACAAATAAAATCACTAAATATAATAATGTATTTATTTTTCTTGCCAAATAAAAGACAGCATTGGTATTTTACTAGTCAACTAACAATGATCACTAAAAATAATAAAATACTAAAATGTGATAATTTATAAGAATTTAATATTAAAATATTACACCACAACCTTTCATTTGTTATTTCACCATTCCTAAACTAGTTAAATGATAAAAACCCCAAAAATAAACATTTTTTTTTTTTGGAACAACCGAAAAAATAAATAAAAGAAAACATCGAATATTGAGGCATAGAACTCAGTCGTTTAGTTGGTGAAGAGTCCAGAATCTCACCTTGAAGTTCTGGGTTCGAATCCAAGGGGTGCAACTTCTTGTAAGAGCTTGGGGCAGCCGGGGGTTTTACCTGCGCCGCGGTCCAGAATGGGTGGTTTGGTGGCGGGATTTCCAACGATTTCAAAAAAAAAAAAAAAAAATTCATCATGCGAGGCTTATAAAGATTATATTGATTTGATCCAATTACATGATTGATAGTGACCCTATATATATGCTGTGTCAAATAAGCACCTGCCTGCGTCCATATATATATATATATATATTTTTGGGAAATGTTGAAAATCCTGTTATTAAATTATCCGATTCAAATTTAATGGAGCAAGAAAAATCCTCGATTATCCTAAATTCTTATAAAAAAATACTTCTCACTCATGACCTGACAATAAAATCTTAAATTTTTTACCATCAAACTACACCTCTTGGAAGCATGATTAAATATGTTGTTTCATGAACAATGAAGTCAGTTTTGACTTGTCTTTGTAGATTTCGAAGTAGTTAAGTTCCCTTTTAAAATGGAGTGTATATATTTAGGTAGGCAAAAATCAAAAGATATATATGCAGAGAAGCAAAATCAGTTAATGAAGTTGTTTCTGTAACAGTTTTCCTAGAACAAGATAGTAACAATAATAAAAATTGAGACATCTTTACTCCAAAGAATGTGGTACCCAGTATACTAGCTGCTTACTATAAATAAGATATGTGGAAAGTTAAGATGTACACAATTTTACTCTTTTTTTTAAAAATCAGATATATGCTATTTCTAAGGTTCGAATCCATGACCAAGAGGATAACAAGTTAACACTTAACTATCGCGATAGGCACGACTTTTACATCTTTCTCTAAACATGAATTATCAAAAGAAACCCATGAAGTCTATTTTACAAAAGGAACGTGGATAGATCAAAACAAGGTGCAAAGTTAAGACTACACAACTGGGCAGCCTTCAACCACAATCCCTCTTGCAGTTGGGCAAGAAGCTAATGGGCAACCTTCTCCTCTGTTTCCCCACCAGTCGATACCAATGTTGTGTGATCCCAGCACAATAAACAACAGTACTGTCATAAAAGCAGTTCCAGCATCGAGGCCACCAGAGAGAACGTAGTTGTAGCGCTTCCACAATTCTGGTTTATATCTGAAAACTACAAAACCAGAGAGGAAGCCAACGATGATCCAACTAGTGAAGTTTACAGCGGAGGCTGGGGGCATCATTGACGTGGAACCTAAGAGGACGGGCATGTGGATGAGCCGTATCCATTTCTTACTAGGGAATGCCTTATGGGCAAGCCATACTAGGAGAGGGGCTACAGCTCCACCTAGAAAGAACCAATTGATTTTCCCATACTCACCGAGATCTCCAAATATCCTTCGGGGTCCAACAAGACCCCATATCACAGAGGCATCAAAGAACACACGATCCATTGGACAAGTCCATGGGCTGTCGCTGGGCAGAATGGTGGTATCACAGAGATGAGGGATCGCTCCCATTAGCCACCAAGCAGTCAACGTGTATACCACAACAGCTATAAGAGTTCCCACTACCTGCAATCCTACCTTGCTTAGATTTGAATATTTCATTAGACATGATTTAAGACAAAGATGATAAAACTGACCTGAGCCATGAACATTGCTCTTGGTGGAATCTTCATGTAGTGGCCAAGCTTAAAGTCAGCTAGAAAGCTTAGAGCTTGAGTCATGCTAATATATCCATAAACCTTGAAGCACATATTTGCAACTGGGCGCTCTGGATACATATAACCAATCACATATTCTGTAATAATATTTAAACCTGGTTGCTGTTCACCAGAAAATTGCACAAGTATCAGTCAAGGGTTAACTTCAGAAACTTATAAATAAACATTGATTATAGAAATATGTTGCTGTATGAAACTTATATATGTGTATATAAGGGTGAATTAAAGCATTAACACTAGCCATATTAAGAATTATTGCTAGAAGTGAGGAATTTGGGAGGTTTTTCATGTTTTCATAAGTATTAACACTTATACATCTTAGAATTGTTCTTTTTTATGATCATTATGTTTATATAGTAAGGATGGTATGACATTAACTTCTATAATTAAGATTATAGGCATATTTTATTAGGATTTTGGACATATGTTTATAAGTTTGATGGAGTAGTAAGCATGCTAGAGGGCTCTTCAGATACGGAAAATAAATTCGACAAAGTTTTCATGATATTCACTTTGCATCACTTTATATACAAGTTAGGATTGATTAGGATAAACCTCTGTAATTTAGAATTAAAATTTGGGGGGGTACTAGAGTTGCACATTACTTACCTGATTTGTGGTTGCAGTAATGATGCCAATAGGAAGGGTGAAGAAAACAGCAATGGCACAAGCTAGCAACACGCCCCACCAAGGCAATTGCAGTGACTCAATGTAATACTCGCAAGAAAAGATTATAAGAGCAATGTTGACCACAAGGATGACCCAAAACCACCACATAGGCACTGACTTGTATTTGAGCATAAGTTTTGTGTGTATGTCGATTTTATTACGACCACCAAAGGCCCTTCTTGTTTGCTTCCACAGGTCACTGCATGTCACAGGCACAATTAAGAAACATAAACACAAACATGATCCAGAGAGAATGTTTTCTCATTGGAAGTGAGATAATAACAAGGTACTAGAGAGTTTAATTACCTTCCGCTAAAAAGCAAGATGTGGACAAGAGTAGCAGAAAGTGTTGCAAATCCAATACCATAAGTCATTGCGAAGAAAGTGCTAAGATTTACAGGGCCATCCTTTGCATAAACATTTCTATCAAGATGGAAGTTGGAATCCACAATGCTCAAAATATCATAATCTTCACCATTGGACTTGAAAAGGTCTCTTGAATATATTGGGAAGTTCTTAGCTTTGTAGAAATTGAACCAGTAACAGATGGGGGTCATCACATACATGACAAGGAAGAATCCAACAGCCACATTGACAGTGGCAAACCAAGGGCTGGCAAGTGGACTCCCAAGGTAGGATGAAATTGTAGACCAATCAAACCCAATGGAACCAATTCCAAGGCCTTTCATTCCAGACCCAAGTTGTTGAACAACAACTGATTTGGGAGAAATCCAACAGACCCACGATATTGTTGTCAACAAAGTAAACATATAGCCAGGTAAAACATAGTAAGCAAAGCTGGAGAGCAAAACTATGAGGAAGAATTGGTTGCGAGTCAGCCCACCCTTGGGTCTTTTTTCTCTCTCGTGTAGAGCCCTGCAATTGTTTTTTTTACAGTAACACTTATAAAATATATAAAAATTAACTACAAAAATGATTATTCGCTGGTGATAATTAATTACCCGAACAACGAGACCTGAACCAGATTAGACGGCCACCACATTTCCCCTGGCTCAACCAGATATTTCCTAAAGAGACCAGCCCAACCAAAGCCTAATACCTAATTTTCAAACAACCAAGGATCAATTGCTTTGGCACCGGATATTAAAAAAAAAATAAAGAAATAAAGAAAGAAGAGGAGTTAGTTACCTGAGTGGTAAGCATAACAAGGAAGGCAGGAAGAAACGTAAGCTTCCTCTTATACAAGAGCTTGACAGCAGTCAAAATATGAGCAGCATAAACAGTTCCAGCTCCGGAGTTAGCAAAAATGGTGATCAAAACATGTTCCTTGATATTGAAGGGACCCGGGTTCATGGAAAACTGAAAGATGGTATCCTTAAAGAAGACATGATTGGGAAGTGTCCGAGCCATGAGATGACCAAGAGGCACCACAGCAATTTGTGCCGAAATGGCAGTGATTGTCAATGGCTGTGTCCTGTACCAAAAGAACTGGTTGACAAAGGACAGTACTGCACATGAAAGAATACCCAAAACCCACATTCTGAATGTCACACACGGCAGCGTTGGATCATCAGTTTTGGGCACTGTTAAATCCACTTGCTTTATCACACACTCTTCTTCCATGGCCGTAGCCTCAGATATCTCAGCAGCAGCCGCCATTGATGAATGCAATATGTTCTTGCTCTTTCTTTGTAAGAATAATATTATTGTTATAGCAGCAACCAACGAAGACTGTGTGTAGCTATAATACGAAATAAAGGTTATGGGATAAGAGATCATCTAATAACTGTAATTAGGAATCTGAGACTGAGAGAGAGATTCCTTAATTAATTAATAATAATTAATTAATAATACAGCTAAGCATTTTATTAATTTTTTTTTTTGAAAAGAAAAAATTTCCTAGTAGAAGTAGTTGCATTGTCTTTTACTTTTTATTCGAAAAAGGATGGTCTCACGTGCACTACACACTACTAATTCCACTATTTTTTCTTCTTTTTTCATTAATAGTAAATACACTTGCCCCACTGTCAAATCAATCAAGGTGGGTAAGATAACAATATATGTGATCCCCTTCACTGTATTTGTTGAATCTTATCTTCTACCATTTCATTCAAAACAAAATTCCACAATATATTATTATATGGATTACAAATATGTTATTTTTGACATTGAATATGTAATTTAAATTATTAATTATATAAATTCTATCAATAAATATGTAATTAATTTTATGTTTTGAAAAGTTTCATGTTTATAATAGAGTTTGCATGTTTAATAATTAAGTTGCATATTTAATACTAAAAATTATATGTTTGAATTATGGGTAAGAAATACCCTTCGGATACTGTAAGCGGGCCTATTATTATAGAAGTTTTATTATTCTATCTGGTACTGATAGGTAATAGAATTAAAATTCGGACCATTAAAATTAAAATAAAAATTATTGAATTTGAAATTAAATTATTCAATATTAAAAATTATAAATTCAATGATTTATTATTATCCTTCCCCCGATATTGATAGGGTAGACATGCCCTAATTATATATTATTATATAACAATTTTTAATAATAAAATAATTAAGTACTTCAAGAAAATGAATACACGATTTTTTTAGAAACAAAATAAAAGAGTATTTAATTAATAAATTATAGACATGACTAGGGATGACAGTGGATAGAGTTTGGTGCAGGTTTGTCATTACCAAACTCGCACTCACATATGTATTTAAATTATCAAACCCAAACCATACTCGCCGCGAGTTTTAATTTTCATTACCAAACCTGCACCCGCATATAAAAATAAATTATCAAACCCGCATTGGTACCCAACGGATTTTTCGCGGGTTTTTAAAATATCGAATTCCTTTATGCTCTTAATAATACAATCTTTTTAATTAAACATTAATACTTTTTCATAACATACAAAAAAAAATGTATTTGACAGTTTACAACATAATGTCATTATTTATAACATAATGTTAAATTCATATTATCATAATTATATCCATGAATCACTAGCTGAATATCTTTCATTATATTCAATTCATATCATCAAAATTATTGAACCATGACCAAAAGTAATTCAAAAATACTAAAAAAGAGCAATTCAAAAATTATAAGTTAGTAAGTTTTGTTATATGAGAGAATTTTTAACCCTAAATATATAAAAAAAAAAAAAAATTAAGCTTACGGATAGCGGATACCCGCAGTGGGTATCCGCTGGTTTTGCTTAATTACCAAATCGACAATGGGTTTTGTTTTAAATTACCAAACCTGTACCAAATCCGCTTAAATATTTACTAAATTCTACCTATTGCAGATGTGTTTTTGCTATTTGCGGACGAAATTGTCATTCTTACACATGACAGAATATAATAGATTCAACCTAAAGAATTAAACTAATATTATTAATTTGGATCTGGAAAATTACACTTTTGGTGCTGGAGCAAATCTGAAAAGCACTTCGGAAACCGTGCACTTCAGAATAGGGATTGGTTACCCTATAAAGTAATTAGCTTATGCTTATCTCAAACCTGATACAAGTAGCACGTCATCGTTTTGTCTTTGCCAGCCAAGCAGTGGTGTATCCAGAAATTATTGTCAGCGGGGGCGAAATTTTTTCCTAATCAAAATAATATATAACGAATTCATATATATTTTTTAAAATTACAAGATAATCCCTATATTTTTGAAAATTATGAAATAACTCATATTTTTTAAACTTATAAATTAACCCAAAATTTTCAGAAATATATTTTTATCAATAATTTCTAAAAATACCAATTTACTCTTAAAATTGAATTAAAAATTTATTTTTAAAATTATGTATTTTAAATTTATGTAGTATATTATATACTAAATTTCCGCTAATTTATTATAAATTTAACCACTTTTTTAATTACATTATTAAAAACCTCGTGCTAAAATGTAATATTTATGCTTTGAACAACTAAATATATACAAAATAATTATATTTATATTAATAAGCGAATATTTTACACATAACAACTATACACAATGTGGTTTAGTTAAAGAATCACTAGAAATATATTAATAAATTAGAAGATCAATAACCAAACCTAAGTATAAATATAGTTATTTTTATTTAAATGTAATGGACTCCCCTCTTTTTTTTTTTACAAATAGAAAACACATAAATAAGTGGATTTAAAATGAAAAAATAAGATTGATGCATAAATGTATTGAAATTTTTCAACTAATTTAGACTTTAGTCAACATATTATATTAAAAAAAAATACAACTCAAGAAATTAATAAATAATATATTTATGGGTATTATTTAATTATTTAGATTTTCTAATTAATATATATATATATAATATATATATATATATTAGAAATTAAAAAAAAAAAAAAAGTGGCACCAAGTGGCTCCGCCACTGCAGCCAAGCAAGAGATTGTCAATTTGAAATTTGTAATGCCATCGCTTTCTTTAATTATTAAATCTTCACTTTCAATAAATTATTATTATTATTATATCTTGTTGCTCCTCCTTTCTCATTTTCACATGCCAAGTTGTTGTGTCGGTACCGATTTAATGGCAACGACTTTTTGAACTATAAACATCAATATTCAATTTATTTGACAAATATTAAAGAATCTTCGTAACCTCTTTTAATGCAAGTCGATTCAATGCTATACAAAATTAAGGATATATTGAAGAGGTTCGGGAATTCTGGTGATCTTCAATTTCTATCCGGTGGTAATATGAGTCCCACACAAAATTTTCATTCATATAAAATGACCCATTTGATAATTGCCTCATATCAATATTTTTTTAGAAATATTGGAAATATCACCGTTAAATCAATCGATCCGAGTTTAAACGGAGTAGATAAAATCCTCTGTTGTCCTATAATCTTATAAGAAGTGCATCTCCTACACTCGAACCTAAGACCTGACATGTGTCATTTTAATATTCTAAAATCTAACTTGCAAATTCATTTACGACACAATTAATATTTGCTTAATTGTTCGTGTCCATACGTTTACACGTTTATGTCATCTTTATAATTCATTTATTAATTTATCAGTCATAATCAAATAATCATATTATAAATGGATAATCTCATAATAGAATAACCATATCGTGTCGACCCGTGTCAGGTGATTTTGAGATGATTATTGAACAAATCATATTCGTATTTGTTCAAATTTGACACGACATGAAAACATAATTGTCATCTTTAGGTCAATATATGATGTGATTCTCTTATCATTAGAGTGTATTATGAGGGAAATATATTTATTACTACTTAAATAGAATTTACAAGTATTACAAAACTTGAAAAAAAATCTCACGTTTTACACTCTCTCCACACACTCACTTGTGTTTGTGTTGGGGATGATTAAGCTAATAAAAATTCAACAATAATAATGGCACTGCAAGGTTGTTGGTGGTTGCACCAAATTTTGACAATGGTAGCCATAAACTTTGACAATGGTATTGGTGGTTGCAGTTGGACATTTCAAATTCTCCTCCTTTAGTTACTTCTGAAGCGATTGTCATATAACAAGCTCTAGCTTATCCCGAATAACCATCTTTGTTAACATGTTTGTTGGATTCTCTTTTTTGTGGATCTTTACTAATCTCATCAGTTATTGATTGATAAATGCATGAAAATGTACTTCGAACATCACTAATTCAGCTTGATTATTAAGTATTTGATCTTAATTATATTTTATTTTATGTTTTATCATTAGGAAGTAATGAAACATGGATATTGGAGCAATTGTACGTGTTCTGATACCTTACGGACGCATCAGAAGCACGTGAGAAGAGCAGAATCGACGAAAGTATTATTCCAGAAAAACTGCCACGCGTCGCGACACGCCTTTCTTGGCGTCGCGATGCGCCCTCAGCAAATTTACATACAAAATGCCCGCAAGTTGGGTGCCGCAACGCCACTTTCCGACGCCCTAGCAGATGTCCATAATCTTAATTAGGTCGTATTTTATGCACATAAGGAATCCAAGACTTCCCTATATAAACCCAAGCTCGTCCAAAACCCTAAAAGGAGAGAGGAAATCCACAACAAAGAGTTGAAATCACATATTTGAAAGAGAAGAACGAGGAAGCTTCAGGCCAGACAGGATGTCTCTCCGATCTCTTCAGGCTATGTCTCTTTCTTCTATAGAGAACTAATCTCCTAGGCAAAACTAAGGATGAACTCTTGTAATTAAGTTCTTATATTCATGTTTTTGGTTCCTGAATATTCTTCAATGTTTAATACAATTAATGATTTGTTATTCTTTATTATCTTATGATTATGAATTCAGAGATTGTGTTTTACAAATTTGCATATAGGAATAACATGCTTCTTCTATATGTGATTGGGGAACCCAGTTGTGACTGGTAAAGTTGTTTTATGAATTGATATTCTGCTGCAGTATTGCTTGTGGGTATATTATCGACATTAGATAGGTCATAATGATAACATTATGTGTTGTTAACATAGAGAAAACAATTCATCGATTACCTTATAATTTAATATGTTTTTGATTGAAATATCTTCCGATTGTTGGTTTGGGATGTGAAACCTATAATTGAGTAATAAAAGGAATCAACTACTAAATATATGAATTTGATACAATAGGGATTCCCGACGCTTTGCTGCTTTTCTATACTGATAACTTTTAAGTATTTTTCATAGTTTTTACTTTATATTACCAATTCAATATTTCTCTTTAATTAAGTTATTGCTAAAGTTTTCATTAAGTGAATTAGTTCCTTGTAACCATCTCTCTGAGGAATCGACACCCCAACTATGCTGCGATAACCGCGAGTATTTTTTTGGCGTAATCATTGATCCATCACCCCGTGTATCCAATGATAATGAATGTCAATATGCTTTTTCCGGGAATGATACATAGAGTTCTTGCTCAAATCAAGAGCACTCTGACTATCACAATGTATCTTGTATTCTGTTTACTTGATCCATAGTTCTTGGAAAAAACTCTTTAACCACAATATTTCTTTTCCTGCATCCGCTGCTGTAATATACTCTACTTCTGTTGTGGATAATGCAATACATATATGCAATCTTTACTGTCATGACACAGCTCTCCCTGCAAAAGTGTAGAGAAATCTTTATGTAGATTTTCTACCATCAAAATCTCATGTCATATCTGAATCTGTATAGCCTTCCAAGATTGGATCAGCTCCTCCATAGCACATACATAACTTCGATATACCTTTGAGGTACCTGAGAATCCATTTAATTGCCTCTCAGTGTTCCTGAATTAGAGAGAAAATGCCTCACTACACCCATTGCGTGAACAATATATGGTCTGGAACATACTATTGCATACATTAGGCTTCCAACTACTTAAGAATAAGGTATTGATGATATCTCATCTATTTATTTCTTAGACGAGTGTGACAAACTCTTATACAATTTGAAGTGGTAAGCTAATGGAATGATGACAGGTTTGGCATTTTGTATATTGAATCTTTTGATTACTCGTTCAATAAAATTCACATGTGATAGTCATAACCTTTTGTTCTTTATGTCTCGAACTATATGCATTTCTAAAATCTGTTAAGCTGGTCATAAGTCATTCATGTCAAAAGACTTATAGAGATCATTCTTTAGCTGGTTGATTTTCACTGCATTTTATCCAACAATCAACATGTCATCTACATATAATAAAATAGTAACGAAATTTCCTTCGGGAAACCTTTGAATATAAATATAATGGTCTGCGACATTTCTTTTATAGCCTTGATTTACCATGAACGAGTCAAATTTTTTATACCATTGCCTTAGTGCATGCTTGAGGTCGTACAAATTCTTATTCAGCTTGCAAATAAGGTTCTCTTATGGCATGACGAAATACTATATTGACATTCATCTGTTCAAGCTCCGAGTTCAAACTGGCTATCAATCATAGATAACTCGTATTGAAACCATTTTTTACAACTAGTGAAAAGATTTATGTAACATCCCCCTCATTGAGGATATTCTATTGGCAATGAATAGATTGATATATCCTTCTGAGCCTTTGACTTTCTGATTATGATCCATACTACAACTTTATCTCAAATGTAAACTCATACATGGGACCATTGCCCAAATCAACAAGATGCAACGTAACTTAATACTTATAATGGTAAACTCAAATACAATTCTCTTTATAACTCTGTACTGGACACTTTTAACTTTTTACAACGACTTATACAATACTAGTGTATGCATGCAACTTTACTTTGACTCTGATTAGACTGTAACTCTGTACTCGATTTGTTGGACCCAAACACCATAGTGACTGCCATCAATATCCATCCTCTCGAGCTCGTCCTCCATGTATTCCTGCAAAATAGAGAAACTGGGAGTGAGGGGTTAGATCGTTTGAACGACCTAGTGAATGGACGATTTAAAACGAAAACTGAAATACTTTATGAAATCCATTGTTCTAAAATTGAAATCTTTTAAGAAAGCTGTCTTTTCTGAAAACTCTTTCTTTTTTTAAAAATAGACATTTTTTTTTTCTGAAAAACCTTTTTGAAAACCTTTCTTTCTGTAAAACTCTAATATATTATGTAAAACTAAATTCTCTTGAAAACTCTTTCATAAAACTTATCATTTCTGAAAATCATAACTTTAAAAATATTATTTCTGGAAATCTGTCTCTGTAAATCTGGACTTATGAGGGTGTTACGTCTCATCGTCCCCTCTTACGCCTAAACTGGTGGTCTTGGGGCGTTACGTCTCGTCGTCCCCCAAGCTACTGAACTGAAGCCAGATGTGCGGATCAATGCTATCATCTCGACTCTGAATCTAGGATCTAAAGGCGTTACATTTTGCCATCCCTCTAGCCTTGAACCTAGGATCTATGAGCATCTGTCATCTCTAGTCTTGAACTACATATGCACATATTTTGAATCTGTCAATTCCAGTATCTGTACTAAGTGACAACTGAGGTGGGGTTTTCCTTCATGCCTCCGAAAATCAAAGAAATCATGCTTTTAAATCAATCTTTCTAAAACATTTCTTAAAACATTCTTATTCATAAAACATATGTAAATAAACTTGGCTAACGCCTTATATGCGGAAAAGTAAGTTTCAATTTAAAAACATAAGTAAATATAACTTGAGAAAAGGGTCCACTCACAGATTTAGAATCTGGCAGGCATTACTTTGTTTCGTCGAATAAAGTTGCGGTTCATGCGATGATCTATAATTGATAAACTTAATTAGTAGACAAGTCATAAATTGTGCTTGTAACATGATATAATGCGTGTATATTGACCAGTGCGTAATCACACGCGTATAACGCAAACACACGTATCGTTCAAGTAGTATAAAAAGTATCGATCCCACGAGGACTTAATACCTAATCTATTAATTTTATGAGGTCAAATGATTACTAGTATCTAACAGGTTGATTGATTGATTTGAAATGGTGATGATTTGAAATTTAAAAACAAGTAACTAAAAATTGCACGAAAGTAGGTTTAAGAAAATTCAATATTAGGAAACTATCTAGGGTTGTGAATCTTTCCAATTTCTTTTAAAAGATGAAGTGGTTATTTCATGTTTGTGTAATATATCGGTTTACTAACCTGGAACACTAAATTATGCGAAAGCCTATGTCGATGGTCAGACGCAAATACCCAGTATAACCCAATTGAACCATATGTATATGTCAACCAAATTACCTGGATTCATTAAGTTTAAGTTCCAATTATGGCTACCCCCGCCCGACAGGTATATATCTATCCTGTAAGGAAATCTATTAAAGGGTTATCTATCCTCAAGGAAGATCATGGGCTATTAAGTCTAAGGCTGAAACCTAAAATTCATTTGTCAAGTTTATTTTAGATTTACCAGATCAATCTTATTAGTGGCCAATTAACAAGACGCATTAAGCTTAAGACTTAATAAGTAGACCTTTAAATTACCCATACTATAAAATAACCCCTTATAAATCGGTGATATTAGAATTCATCACAACCCCAGATAACTAACTTAGTTACGACACATAACTAGGGCTAGTAAAAACTTAAAAGTAAAAGACATAAAATAAAAATGCTGAAAAGTAATTGCGGTAAAGTAAAAGCTGAAAAGTAAATTACAATAAAATAAAATGCTAAGGTAAAAGGATCAACTTTTACTATTTACTATTTAGATATCTCCCTTAATATAATATATTAACTTGTGATTATTTTACCAACCAGCCATATAGGCGGTAACCTGATTAAGTCAAATTAAGTCCAACCAGCCATAAAGGCGGTACAAAAATAAACTTGCCATATAGGTGGTAAGAAAATTTAATTACCAACCGACCAATCTGGCGGTATCCTTGCTTAGTCAGATTTAAACCAGTTTAAAATGAATTACCAACCGACCAATATAGCGGTATCCTCATTAAGTCAAATTTTAAATAGTGAATATATTATATTTAAGGGAGATTAATCTAATTAGGAATAGTAAAAGAATTACCTTTCATCATAGCATGGGGAAGTTACCTCCTCATGTTGAATAGTAAAAACTGTAAAAGTAAAGAAAGTAAATTACTATTATTACAGAACGTAATTAAAATTAATTACAAAACTAAAATTTAAAAGAAACTAGATAGAAAACTCCCTATTTACATCAGTGAAATCAGAGAGGAAGGTCCATCTGAAACTGAAATTTCGAGCTATATTTATAGGTGTCAATAAGTGCCATGCGTCGCGACGCGCACGTTTCTTCTTGCGTCGCGACGTGCTGATGTGTCAACACGTGATTGGTCCATTTCAGATTCTTATCTACCACGTGTCAATTCGGATAATTGAGTCAATAATTGAGCTGACGTGGTGCTGACGTGGCGATGATGTGGCAACACGTGGTGAAAATGATTGTCGGCACCATAGAATTGCGACACGTGGCACGCTGTGATTGGCTGATGATGATGTGGCTGACACGTGGCAGGTTGACTCGGTCTTCTGCTGATGTGGATGATGACGTGTTTGACACGTGGGATGACACGTGTCGACACATAGCGATGGTGATTTTCGGCACCACATGATGATGACACGTGTCACGGCGCACATTAGCAGATCGACTGTGATGTTGACACGTGGCACACGCACGTTAGCAAAGGCAAACTTCTCAGATTCTGACATGTGTCCCCGGTGCACGTTAGGAAATTCCAGCGCACGTTAGGCGTCGTGACGCAGCCTGCGCGTCGCGATGCACCAAATGACCAAAATGCCCTTTTGTGAATATTTCACTATTTTGGCCCCAAATCACCTCCAGAGGGTCCTGAAACTTTATTTATCTACAAAATAACACAAAACACATCAAAATATTCACAAAACTCAAGAAACTATACAAACTATTAGGTCAAATGAGTGGGAAATAGTGATACATTTACCACCCATCACACCCCCAAACCTAACATTTTGCTAGTCCTCGAGCAAAACACATAATAAAATACAAGAAACAATTAAAATTAAACTAAGCCACTTTCGTAGGGATCACAGTTGCATTTAGCGTATGCAACAAGCCTTTAAACCCATAGGTGTCCCTAGTGGACGATTTGTAGTCTCGTGAGGGTTTACAGCGAAGATACCCACAAACGTCGTATAAAAGTAAAAAGATAGTAAAACTAATGCACACAAAAGCAAAAAGATAAGAGAATAAAAAAGTTAGTGACTAAACGGGTGAAACTTCTTATCTAAGTCAATAATTGTTTTGTTTCTTTCTAAATTACCGAATAAGTAAATTCTCCGATTATTTTTACCATTCTCCATATACACAGCCAACAAAATATTAATCAACTCATTTTGCCCACAATAGTCACAAGTGCAGTTGAAAAGAGAGTAATATTTTTGTCCTAAAATTATATCAGAATTCACACATTTTTTTTAAGCAATTGAATAATTTTTTTTTTTGATCTTTTTGATTGATTTTTTTATTTATATACAATATCTTCCATCTATGTAGCGAGTGTTGGGTCGGTGGCTCCCAAACCAGTTGGCTTTAGGGCACCAGGTGTTAAGACACCCCTACGAACTTAATTACTCAGACTTCAGATATATATATTTTTGCAACATCCTTGATCCATGTAGCGAGCTTTGAGCCAGTGACTCCCAAACCAGTTGGCTTTAGGGCACTAGGTGTTAAAACACCTCTACGGACTTAATAACTCGGATCTCAGACGTTTTTTTTTACTCTATCGCTTTTTATAGATGCTTCCTCCAATTAAACTAGAGCACTGAATATTTCAAACTTTTCAATTACAGCTAATGTTTGTATGTTACCATGTATGCTGATAATACCTGTCAACTGAGCATATGAAGATTCATTTTAGTCAGTTTTATGGAGAATTCACAAATTAAATAATTTAAAAGGAAATAAACAAAAATTAACTTGTTCCGAAATAGGTTGAGATACGTCTCAGGAATTGAAATTCCTTACACAGCTATCTCACACCAATTTCACCTGATTAATCAAATAAAAACACAAAAATACAAAATATTTTTTTGTAAAATTTTTCAAATTTTTTTTTGGCTTTTTCGAAAAATTTTGACTAAAAATAAAACAATAAAAATAAGATACAATTTAACTATTCTCCTCCCCCAAACCTAAATGAGACATTGTTCTCAATGTCTTAAACAATAGAAGAAGAGTTTAGAAAACCGTACCTGGTTAGCTGAAATTCTTCATCTAAATGAAAAGTTAAAGGTTAAGATCCAGATTTATCCGACGCCTCTTACCACGATCATTATCGGACCAGTTTATCTTGGAAAGAATGAGGTCAATTTGAGGTTCAAAGGCTAAGATTTGGTCAATTAAATCTGGGGCAGTTCTGGCAGTGAAGATGAGTTCTTTTAAAGGTTTTGACACGAACCCATTTCTCCGAGCATCATCAAGAAACACACAAAGAAAATCATAAAATCCTTCAACGTTATACAATCCAAGCGGTTTCTGGTGTATGTTCAGGTTCTCCCAAGATAACAGTGTAAAAATTTCCTCCAATGTACCTAAGCCACCTGGTAAAGTAATAAAAGCATCAACACAGTTAATCATTTCTACCAGTCGTTCAGACATACCTGGCACAATCAGTTCCTCTTCGTTTGATGGTCCAATAAGATTTGCTTCTGCCAAGGGTTTTGGGATGATTCCCAAAACGTGACTGCCTCCCTCCTGTACAACTTTTGAAACGATCCCCATAAGTCAAATTCTTGAAGTGGCTTCCATGTTTTATTCTGGATGTCTTCAAAAGTGCAATGGTGAGTTGAATTTATAACACCTGAAAGGGGTGAGTAAAATAATAGCACTAGTACCTGCCAAATGACAATTATTAGTTAACAGTAAAATAAATCGTGATAGTAAAAAAGGTCTGGATCCTATCGGAGAAAATAAAAGAAAACAACAAAACAAATCACAATTATTAGGAAAAGACAAAGAGATATAATATGTACAAGAAATGTAACGGCTTGATTGACGTCTATGCGTCAGGGACAAGCTTCCCATCCAATTTTCTTATAAATTGGCAAACATGGGCTTTTTGAGTCAGATTCCCGAGACTTAATTGTTGTCTTTCTTTTTGGAATTGTGTATGTAATTTGCGAATGGCTATATGAACATATCCACTGGGATGCGTCTCAAGAGTTGAAGATATATCATCTACAGAATCATTACTCAAGCCATCCCTAATGAATTTAATTTTATCTTCGCGATTATCAGACACCATTCCTAAAGAACGACAACGAGTATTGCAATTCCAGCGTGCACATTTGTAACAAACACCCATTTGCTTAGCTCTACGTTTCTTTGCATAGGTGCTTCTTCCAAAACCAGACAGATGTGAAATAAAAGAGTCAGAAGACTCACATTCCAATCGGACTAATGCTTCAATTACCCAACGAATGTCATTAGAAACACCATGGATCATCAGTAACCTCATCCGTTCCAAGCGAACTTTGTAGACTTTCATCAGAGATTTTTGAGGGAGAGAAGGAAATTGCTTGTGAAGATTTGCGAGAACTTCTTCCATCCTGAAATGACTTAACCTGCAAAAACTAAACACACAAAATGAAATCACATAAAATCACAATATATACAAAAATTGCATGGGTTGCCTCCTTGCGAGCGCTAAGTTTAACGTCGTTAGCTAGACATGACTTCTCGAACGTTAGGTTGGATCTGAAACTGCGACACTTTCTTTTTGTCGCTCAAATGATTCTCCCCAGTAGTGCTTAACACGCTTTTTTTTAACCTTGAATGTTTTGCTGGAGTCGGGATTATGTATCTCAACGGCTCTGTCTGGTAAAACCTTAGTAATCACAAATGGACCTGACCACCGTGATTTTGGCTTCCATGGGAAGAATTTGTATGCGCACTAACTTCTCATCATGTCTCTTCTTGGCCTTTTCTTTGTACAATTTGGCATTCTCAAAAGGCTGTATGTGAAATTCCTCTAATTTGTTGAGTTGGTGGAACTTTTTTCTCTTCTGTTGCTTGTAGTGCAAGAATTGACTTTTTCAGTGCAAAAGACGCTTTATCTTCAGGTTCCACAGGAAATTGACATGTTTTAAGTTTGTCAGTAGAACTTTGCATTACATTGGAGTTCTGAATGGTACTGTGTATCACATCAAGTCTGAAACATTCCTCATTCTTTTCATCATCTGTGAAATTCATGGCCTTGAAAACATTGAATGATACTTCTTGGTCATGTACCCTCATGGTTAATTCTCTTTTTTGTACATCAATAATGGTTCGACCTGTAGCCAAGAATGGTCTCATAAAGATGATTGGCACGTCTGCGTCTTCCTCCATATCAAGGACAATAAAATCTGTTGGGAAAATGAATTTGTCAACCTTGAACAGCACATCCTCAACTACGCCTCTTGGAAATACGAGCGTTCTATTAGCAAGTTGCAGAGAGACTGAAGTTGGCATTGTTTCTCCAATCTGCAGTTTCCTGAAAATAGAAAAAGGCATCAAGTTAACACTTGCACCTAAATCACATAAAGCCTTACCAAAGTTATGTTCTCCTATGTTGCATGGAATGGTGAAACTGCCAGGATCTTTCAACTTTGGGGGAAGCTTCCTTTGAATGATGGCGCTGTATTCTTCTGTCATTGCTAATGTCTCGTAATCTCCCAATCTCCGTTTTCGTGAAAGAATGTCTTTCATGAATTTTACATAGCTGGGCATTTGTTCCAAGGCTTCTGCAAATGGAATGTTGATGTGCAGCTTTTTGAACACCTCTGGAAAACGCGCAAACTGCTTGTCCAGTTTGTTTTTCTGAAGACGCCGAGGAAAAGGTGGAGGTGGAGTGATCTGTTCTTTTTCCTTTGCTTCTTTTTCCTCCATCTGTTGCTTTGTTTCTTTTGGAACTTCCTCAGCAGTTGTTTTGGCTCCAACATCTTTGTTGATTTCAGTACCGCTTTTTAACATGATGGCATGACACTGCTCCTTCCTTATGTTCCTTGGATTTGGTTCTGTGTTGCTAGGAAGGGTACCTGACGGTCTGTAACTTTGAGCATTGGCCAGTTGTCCCATTTGATTTTCCAGTGCTTTAATAGAGGTTGAATGGCTTTGACTCAATGCTACTTGATTTTGAACCATAGCTGCTAAAGCATCGTATTTTGCTTCTTGCTTCTTCAACTAGGCCATCACTTCTATTATTCCTGGTTCTTTTTCATGCTTCTGGCTTTTATTTGGTTGTTGGAATCCAGATGGTGGGTAGTTCTTTTGCCCTGAATTTTTGCTCCATGCGAAATTGGGGTGATTCCTCCACCATGGGTTATATGTGTTGGAATATGGATTGTTCCCCTGTCTGTTGAAATTGTTGACATAGTTCACTGTCTCTTTTTGTTGGTTGTAAGATTCTGACTCAGGTACCATTAACTTTCATGTTAAGAGTTTCCAGATTTTTGCAAATCACATCCAGCTTGGAATTCAGTGCTGTGTTGGCTCCAACTTTATAAATTCCTGCAATTCTTTGGATCATGCTCATTTCTGTTGGCCATAAAGAATTGTTGTTGGCCATTTCTTCAATTAAGTCCCAGGCCTGATCTTCTACTTTTGCCATCAAAGCTCCTCCAGCAGCAGCATCAATTGTGGTTCTCATTATTCCAGAAAGTCTATTGTATAAGGTTTGGACTTGTAGCCACTTTGCGATCTCATGATGAGGACATTTCCGGAGTAAATCTTTGAATCTTTTCCAAGCTTCGCAAAGGGATTCTGAATCTTGTTGCACGAAGGATGTGATGTAATTCCTCAACTTTGCAGTTCTGGCTGGTGGAAAGTACTTTGCAAGGAATTTGGTGGCTAGAGTGTTCCAAGTTGTGATAGAACCTGCTGGTAACGAATGTAGCTAAGCTTTAGCTCTGTCTTTCAGGGAATATGGAAAAACCCGCAGTCTCATTGCTTCTTCAGCTACTCGGTTATAATTGAAAGTACCGCAAACTTCCAGGAAGTTGCTGATGTGGGCATTAGGATCTTCAGTTGCATTTCCCCCAAATTGTACTGATTGTTGAATAATCTGAATGCATGTTTTGATGTCACACGCATTTGCTGGTAAAGGAGGAAGTACAATACAGGAAATGAAGCCGTCAACCACTGGAATGGTTCTGTCTCGAATGGGTATTGGTGGTGCAACCTCCAAGGGTTCAGGTTTTATGTTGACTAAAGCTTCTTGGCCTTCATGCCTTTCCCTTCTCAACTGTCTGATGGTTCTTTCAATTTCTGGGTCAAGCGGTCGGAGTTCAAAGCTTCTGGTTCGTCTCATGTAGTGTTTGGGAACCTGAAACACACGAAAACAAAAATAATAAGTAAAACGAAATTAGATACAAGTAACGTATCTAACCCCTAAACTAATAGTAAAAGATAAATAAGTCCCCGGCAACGGCGCCAAAAACTTGACCGGTGCGTAATCACACGCGTATAACGCAAGCGCACGTATCGTTCAAGTAGTATAAAAAATATCGATCCCACGAGGACTTAATATCTAATCTATTAATTTTATGAGGTCAAATGATTACTAGTATCTAACAGGTTGATTGATTGATTTGAAATGGTGATGATTTTGAATTTAAAAACAAGTAACTAAAAATTGCACGAAAGTAGGTTTAAGAAATTCAATATTAGGAAACTATCTAGGGTTGTGAATCTTTCCAATATCTTTTAAAAGATGAAGTGGTTATTTCATGTTTGTGTAATATATCGGTTTGCTAACTTGGAACACTAAATTATGTGAAAGCCTATGTCGATGATCAGACGCAAATACCCAGTATAACCCAACTGAACCATATGTATATGTCAACCAAATTATCTGGATTCATTAAGTTTAAGTTCCAATTATGGCTACCCGCGCCCGACAGGTATATGTCTATCCTGTAAGGAAATCTATTAAAGGGTTATCTATCCTCAAGGAAGATCGTGGGCTATTAAGTCTAAGGATGAAACCTAAAATTCATTTGTCAAGTTTATTTTAGATTTACCAGATCAATCTTATTAGTGGCCAATTAACAAGACGCATTAAGCTTAAGACTTAATAAGTAAACCTTTAAATTACCCAAAATATAAAATAACCCCTTATAAACTGGTGATATTCGAATTCATCACAACCCCAGATAACTAACTTAGTTACAACACATAACTAGGGCTAGTAAAAACTTAAAAGTAAAAGACATAAAGTAAAAATGCTGAAAAGTAATTGCGGTAAAGTAAAAGCTGAAAAGTAAATTACAATAAAATAAAATGCTAAGGTAAAATGATCAACTTTTACTATTTACTATTTAGATATCTCCTTTAATATAATATATTAACTTGTGATTATTTTACCAACCAGCCATATCGGCGGTAACCTGATTAAGTGAAATTAAGTCCAACCAGCCATAAAGGCGGTACAAAAATAAACCTGCCATATAGGCGGTAAGAAAATTTAATTACCAACCACCAATCTGGCGGTATCCTTGCTTAGTCAGATTTAAACCAGTTTAAAATGAATTACCAACCGACCAATATAGCGGTATCCTCATTAAGTCAAATTTTAATTAGTGAATATATTATATTTAAGGGAGATTAATCTAATTAGCAATAGTAAAAGAATTACCTTTCACCCTAGCATGGGGAAGTTACCTCCTCATGTTGAATAGTAAAAACTGTAAAAGTAAAAAAAATAAATTACTATTATTACAGAACGTAATTAAAATTAATTACAAAACTAAAATTTAAAAGAAACTAGATAGAAAACTCATTATTTACATCAGAGAATTCAGAGAGGAAGGTCCATCTGAAACTGAAATTTCGAGCTCTATTTATAGGCGTCAATAAGTGCCACGCATCGCGACGCGCACGTTTCTTCTTGCGTCGCGACGCGCAGACGTGTCAACACGTGATTGGTCCATTTCAGATTCTTATCTGCCACGTGTCAATTCGGATAATTGAGCTGACGTGGTGATGACGTGGCACTGACGTGGCGACACGTGGCGAATGTGATTCTCGGCACCATAGAATTACGACACGTGGCACGCTGTGATTGGCTGATTATGACGTGGATGAAACGTGGCAGGTTGACTCGGTCTTTTGCTGACGTGGATGATGATGTGGCTGACATGCGGGATGACACGTGTCGACACGTGGTGATAGCGATTGTCGGCACCACATGATGATGACACGTGTCACGGTGCATGTTAGCAAAGTCTGGCGCATGTTAGCAAAGTCAAACTTCTCAGATTCTGACATATGTCCCCGTCGCACGTTAGCAAAGTCTGGCGCATGTTAGGCGTCATGACGCAGCCTTCGCGTCACGACGCGCCAAATGACCAAAATGCCATTTTGTGCGTTTTTCACTATTTTGTCCCCAAATCACCTCCAGAGGGTCCTGAAACTTTATTTATCTACAAAATAACACAAAACACATCAAAATATTCACAAAAATCAAGAAACTATACAAAATATTAGGTCAAATGAGTGGGAAATAGTGATACATTTACCACTCATCATATATGCGCTGATACGAAACCCCTTGGGTGGCCTCTAACATCCTCAGTTGTAATACAAATGAAATGAATCTATTTCTGTTACATGTTGCGGCGTCGAGTCATGAGCATCGCGACATCTATACTAGCAGACTCAAACAGAGAACATTTCATGTCATGTGTCGCGACGCTAAGTGCTGAGCGTCGCGAATTCCACACGACTGACCTGATGTTTTCATATGACCGACCCGAGTCTTCCACACGACCGACCCAGAGTCTTCAATACGACCTACCCGAGTCCTCCAAACAGCTGACCCGAGTCTTCCACACGAACAGCCTAAGATAGAGAGTAATTTCATGATCCGCCTCACAACGTCAAGTATTGAGCGTTCGTGACGCCTACACGACCAGACTTGAAACAGAGGGACAAACTTGACCGGCGTGATCACACACGTATAACGCAAGCGCACGTATCATTCAAGTAGTATAAAAATATCAATCCCACGAGGACTTAATTTCTACCGTTGTTATTAATTATTGATTCTATTTATTTACATGTATCTAATTAAATGGAGAAATGAATGATTTCTTTTGGTTGGTTGAATGTGGATTTGCTGAACAAATAAATAAATAAAAACACAAAAGAAAATACTAAGGAAAATAACAAAAGACAAAATATCTAGGGTCCTGACTCTACACAATATTATTCTCATGATGAATTGATTATCTTATATATGTGTAATAAATCAGTTCGCTAACCTGGAACACGAAGATATGAAAAAGTCTCTGTCGATGGTCAGATGCAAACACCCAAATAACCCAATTAATCATATGTCTATGTTAACCAAGTTACTTGAATTCATTAAGTTCAAGCTCCAATAGTGGCTACCCCCGCCCGACAAGTATATGTCTATCTAGTAAGGAAATCTATTAAAGAGTTATCTATCCTCAAGGAAGATCGTGGGCTATTGAATCTAAGGCTGAAACCTAAAATCCATTCGTCAAGTTCATTTTAAGTTTACCACATCAATCTTATTGGTGATCAAGCAACAAGAAGCATTAAGCTTAAGATTCAATAAACAAACTAAAGAATTACCTATTATATAATTAAATCAATTAATAAGCATGCGAATATTGTGTTTTATCACTTCCCTAGACTAAAAATAAAATGCTGGGGTTAGGGGATCCACCCTTACTATTTCTAATTTAGAAATCTCCCTTATTATAATATAGAAATTATCAGTGATATTACCAACCGACCATATAGGCGGTATCCTGATTAAGTCAGATTTTCAATTAAGTCCAACCGACCATAAAGGCGGTGTTATCATTTGTCCATAAACCAGCCATATAGGCGGTAATTATCTGTCACCTAAAGACTTACCATATAAGAGGTGTCACATTATGTCAAATAAATAAAACCAGCCACTAAGGCGGTATAACCTTTAGTCCATATTATAAATTATAATTTCCATATTATAATTAAGGCAGATTAATCTAAACTAAAATAATAAAAGTTTCACCATTCCCCCAGCAGAAATTTAACTACTAAACATAAAAGAAAAGAAAAAGAAAATAAGCTATTACTATTAGTGAAAATAAAAATACATAAATAAAATACTGAAAATAAATACAAACAAGATGCAATCCTTAAATTCCTTACAAAAACCTAAGGAAAACATGAGAATTACAAATGAAATGGCTTGGTATTTATAGGCAAATCTAAAGGTTTTCACCAATTTCTCCACCAATTGCGCCACCAAACATGGCACCAAACATGACACCAAATCCTCTACCAAACATGCAAGCATGTTTGGTGGAAGTTTGATAATTTTTATTTTTTATTTTATTATTTTTTTTTTATTTTGAAATGACTTAAATAATTATACATAACACACTTCCGGATATTTTACCAATTTCGGTCATGAAATATTTAAAATTAAAAATTATTATGAACGTCAAAGTTGTAGATCTTTGAGTCTTCTTTAATCTGAAACTTGCATCACCTCAATCTGATATCGGAGTAAAAAGTTATGGCCAAAATACGAAAATAGCGCAAAGTTGAAATTTCCGAAATTGTACTTCGTTAGAATGCCATTTCAAGTTTCCAACCTCCAAAATCCATATGTCAAGTCCAGTGTTTATCCTTATTTGTTCCATATATCATCCTGAATGATTCCATTAAGTCCCGATTTTATTTTATCTATAAAATAAACTAAAACACATCAAAACATTTATAAAACTCGAGAAACTATACAAAATATTAGGTTAATGAGTGGGAAATAGTGATAATAAAATAATAAAATAATATAAATATCTTTAAAATTAAATTAAGCCACTTTCGTAGGGATCACGATTGCATTTAGCATATGCAACAAGCCTTTAAACCCCTAGGTGTCCCTAGTGGACGAGTTGTAGTCTCGTGAGGGCTTACAACAACGATACCCACAAACGTCTTATAAAAAAAGATAATAAAACTAATGCACACAAAAGCAAAAAGACAAGAGAATAAACAAGTTAGTGACTAAACAAGTGAAACTTTTTATCCAAGTTAGCAGTTGTTTTATTTCTTTCTAAATTACCGAATAAGTAAATTCTCCGATTATTTTTACCATTCTTCATATACAAAACCAACAAGGTATTAATCAAATCATTGTGCCCACAATATTAATAAGTGTAGTTGAAAAGAGAATAATATTTTTGTCATAAAGTTATATCAAAATTCACACATTTTTAGCAATGGATTTTTTTTTTGGCATAAAATAAAGAAAGCAACATCTTCAATCCATGTAACGAGCTTTGGGCCAGTGACTCCCAAACCAGTTGGATTTAGGGCACTAGGTGTTAAGACACCCCTACAGACTTAATTACTCGGATTTCAGACGTTTCTTTTTATTTTTATAACATCTTTGATCCATGTAGCGAGCTTTGGGCCAGTGACTCCCAAACCAATTGGCTTTAGGGCACTAGGTGTTAAAACACCCTTACAGACTTAATGACTCGAATCTCAGATTTTTTTTTATACATATTTTTTTTAAATTCCATTGTTTTTTTAGATGCTTCCTCCAATTAAACTAGAGCACTGAATATTACAAACTTTTCAATTACAACTCATGGCCGTATGTTACCATGCATATTGATAATACCTATCAACTGAGCATATGACGATCCAATTTAAGTCAATATTATGGAGAATTCATAAATTAAATAATTCAAAAGGAAATAAACAAATATTAACTTGTTACGAAATAGGTTGAGATACGTCTCAGAAGTGGAAATTCCTTACATAGCTATCTCACACCAATTTCATCTAGTTAATCAAATTAAAAACAAAATATTTTTTAAATTTTTTAAATATTTTTTAAATTTTTTGAAATTTTTGACTAAACAAACAACATAATAAAAACAAGATACTAGTCAATTATTCCCCTCCCCCAAACCTAAATGAGATATTGTCCCCAATGTCTTGAAAAAGAAGAAGATGGGTTTAGAGATATCACCTGGTTAGCGTCTACCATTCTTTCCACGATCGCTATCAGACCAGTTCAACTTGGAAACAATGGGGTCGATTTTTTGTTCATAAGCTAAGAGTTGGTCGATTAATTCATCGGCTTTTCTCGCAGTTAGGAATATGTCTTTTACCGGTTTGGAGATAAGTCCAAGTTTGTTAGCATCTGCAAGAAATACAAAAAGGAAATCGAAAAATCCATCCACATTAAATAGTCTAATGGGTTTCTGGTGGATGTTCAAATTTTCCCAAGATGCAACTGTGAATATTTCTTCCAACGTTCCTAGCCCACCTGGTAAAGCAATGAAAGCGTCAGCGTGATTGACCATTTCAATGAGTTGTTCGGACATGCCTGAGACAATGCATTCCTCTCCGTTTGAGTCTCTGATGAGGTTTGTCTCTGCTAATGGTTTTGGAATGATTCCCAAAACATGGCTGCCATCTTCTTTCATGGCTTTTGAAACACATCCCATTAATCCAAGATTGCCACCGCCATCTACTAAGTGCATGTTTCTTTCAGCAATAACTCTCCCCAATTCCTTTGCGGCCTCTATAAATTCTGGTTTGGTCCCAGAGTTAGATCCACAAAACACACAGATATGAGTAACTCGTCGCTTGGAAGTGGTTTCCATTTTTCTCTTATCTGAATTTTTATCTGGATGTGTAGAAGAGAAGAATGACGAGCTGAATATATAAATCCTGAAAAGGGGTGAGTAATAATAGCACTAGTACCTGTCAATGACAATGAACGTTAAAATAAATCGTGTAAGTCAAAAAGTATAGATCTTGTCGGCAAAAATAAAAGAAAATAACAAAAGAAAAGTAAATCAAAGCAATTATTAAGGCAAAGGAATTGTGTACGCAATACGCCACTCGTTTGGTAAATAAATCCATTAGGATGCGTCTCAAGAATCCATTCCTTACTCAGCCATCACTAATGAATTAGCTCTCATTTTTTTGATTGCCAAACAACATTCCTCTTATCTTACTTTTCCTTAAATGCTCCGTTTGTGCTTTTTCTGAAAATATCACACAAAATTAAAAACTCTACAACATGTATACACAAAATATGCAAACATAAATTACAACAAATTGCATGGGTTACCTCTCTGCTAGCGCTAAATTTTTCATCTTCAGCCAGACGTGACTGAAATCAATCTGTCAAGGAGGTCTCAGCGTGGTTTTAGATGTCCGATTAAAGATTATCCCGTGAGCGTTGCTTTTGAAGGGTCTCTTCCAACGGTAAAGTGGCAAAAAGAATTTTGTCTCATTCAGTGCTCGTGCCATCTTTTTAATCTTTGCCGCTCCAGTGGTTCCTGAAAAGAAAGAAAGAAAATCAGGAGGTCTCGTATGGTGCCTGACTTGGAATGCGAGTTCCATTCTGTCAAGCTTCTGGGCGATATCTTTGGTTTGTACTCCCCAAAACAGTGATGTTTCTCATGAATGCATGAGATCTTCAATATGGTCAGACATTTGCTTTGCTTCTTGCTCCACTTCTTCTTCACAGATGTATTTTAGGATTTCTTTATTCAGCTATTCATCTGTCATTTGTGAAATACATGCTCCATAAGTGTCAACTTGAGGATGGAAAGATGTATCTGATTTTAGGTCTTCATCTTTTGTGGTTGATATGACTGACTCAGGTAGCTCTTCTTTAAACATCAGTGCAATGCATGCTCCAAGATCTTCATTTTGAGGATATAAAGTTTCATCCTCAATTTTTGTTGGTGCAGACAGCTTTGCTTCTTGATCCTCATCAAAGTCCGATGAATAATAAAAATCAAATTGAGATTTTGCTAGTTCGGGCTCTTGAAATGATACCTCAAATTCTTGATACTGCTCAGCCTCCTCATCTGTTAAGGTGTCATCATGAAACTATTGGTACTCAAAGGCTTCATCGGTGTCATTTGCTCCGTGAGATATGTAATTCAGGTTTTCTATTAATTGTCTAATTTGATCTGTCATCCTCTGTATAGATTCCGCTTGACTCTGAAATTGTGCATCAAATTGAGCTTCTCATTCTTCGAGCCAATCTTTGAGCATGTCAATCAACTGATATTCCTCTGATGGTTCTGGTTCTTGATGAAGATCATAGGTGGATGGTGGATAAGATGGAGATTAAGGGTTAATGAAATATGTTGGTTCATCATACCTTGAAGGATTCTGATAATTCTGCCAACCTGAATTGTATTAGTGGTTTATGCTCGGGTGGTTACCATCACATATCTCACATCTTCTCATTACGTTCTGATATGGTTGAACAAATATTCTATTGATTGGTTCTAACATCCAATGATAATTGTTAGGCTGGACAACATGCCTAAAAAAACCGGACTGTTGCTCTCTGACTTGGGGTGTATCAATTCTTTATAAAGCTCGTAATTCTTCCATCGTCCAATAAATATCCATTTTCAACCACCTGAAAAATAAAAGAAAGAAATAAAAATTACAGATAAAAATAAAGAAAATTAGATACAAGTAAAATAGATAGCTTCAAAATTAATAACTCAATAAAAAATAAGTCCCCGGCAACAGCGCCAAAAACTTGACCGGCATGATCACACACGTATAACGCAAGCGCACATATCGTTCAAGTAGTATAAAAATATCGATCCCACGAGTACTTAATTTCTACTGTTGTTATTAATTATTGATTCTATTTACCCACCCGACAGGTATATGTCTATCTAGTAAGGAAATTTATTAAAGGGTTATCTATCCTCAAGGAAGACCGTGGGCTATTGAATCTAAGACTGAAACCTAAAATCCATTCTTCAAGTTCATTTTAAGTTTACCACATCAATCTTATTTGATATCAAGCAACAAGAAGCATTAAACTTAAGATTCAATAAACAAACTAAAGAATTACCCATTATATAATTAAATCAATTATTAAGCATGTGAATATTGTGTTTTATCACTTCTCTAGAATAAAAATAAAATGTTGGGGTTAGAGGATCCACCCTCACTATTTCTAATTTAGAAATCTCCCTTATTATAATATAGAAATTATCAGTGATATTACCAACCGACCATATAGGCGGTATCCTAATTAAGTCAGATTTTCAATTAAGTCCAACCGACCATAAAGGCAGTGTTATCATTTGTCTATAAACCAGCCATATAGGCGATAATTATCTGTCACCTAAAGACCGACCATATATGCGGTGTCACTTTATGTCAAATAAATAAAACCAACCACTAAGGCAGTATAACCTTTAGTCCATATTATTAAATTATAATTTTCATATTATAATTAAGGGAGATTAATCTAAGCTAAAATAATAAAAGTTTCACCATTCCCCCAACAGAAATTTAACTACTAAATATACAAGAAAATAAAAGAAAATAAGATATTACTATTACTGAAAATAAAAATACATAAATAAAATACTGAAAATAAATACAAACAAGATGCAATCCTTAAATTCCTTACAAAAACCTAAGGAAAGCATGATAATTACAAATGAAATGGTTTGGTATTTATAGGCAAAT